>MU181939.1:642840-673169 GCA_016904865.1 Pissodes strobi | reverse complement strand
GGGGGGGGGGGGGGGGGAATGCAAATATTTAATACATTATAACTTTCCCCAGAAAACTGTGCAATTTGAAAGTTGGTGTGCAAAATTGTGCAAAATTAGTTGAACCTACCAGCAACAACATTTTTAAACTTTCTGACAAACAGGGGGGAAATGCAAATCTTTGACACATCATAACTTTCCCCAGGCAAGTGTGCAAAATTTGAAAATAGGTGTGCAAAATTAGTAGAACCTAGCAGCATCAAAATTTTTCCAAATTTTGACAAACGGGGGGGGAAAATTTAAATTTTTAACACTTCATAACTTTCCCCAGAAAAGTGTGCAAAATTTGAAATTAGGTGTGCAAAATTGTGCAAAATTAGTTGAACCTAGCAGCATTAAAAGATTTCAACTTTTTCACAAACGGGGGGGAAAATGCAAATATTTAATACCTCATAACTTTCCTTACAAAAGTGTGCAAAATTTGAAAGTTGGTGTGCAAAATTGTGCAAAATTAGTTGAACCTACCAGCAACAAATTTTTTTAACTTTCTGACAAACGGGGGGGGGGAGGGGGGAATGCAAATCTTTGACACCTCATAACTTTACCCAGAAAAGTGTGCAAAATTTGAAAATAGCTGTGCAAAATTGTGCAAAATTAGTAGAACCTAGCAGCATCAAAACTTTTCCACATTTTAACAAACGGGGGGGAAAATTTAAATTTTTAACAACTCATAACTTTCCCCAGAAAAGTGTGCAAAATTTGAAAATAGGTGTGCAAAATTTGCCGAATCGAGAGGCATCAAAATTTTTCAATTTTGTAACAGACGGGGGGGAACGGTCAAGTTTGCCCACCGTATAAAAAACAGCTCTAGTTTTCCTTGTGTGGGTGTGCAAAATTTTATTTGCGGTGTGCAAAATTGTGCAAAATGTGTGCAAAATTATGCTTCATTTATTTTTGAAATGTGTTTAAACTTGACCGACCCGGCATTACTTCAAAGAAGTGGTGATATCCTTAGAGCATGTGATAAAAGTATGACAACTTCGCTAGTATTATTGGACTTTAGCAAGCCCCTCGATACCCTAAATCACGAGATGCTGATGATGAAGCTCAGATATTTTGGTTTGGGGGAGAGTGCAATTCGATTTTTCGGGAGTTATCTGTGGGATAGAAAACAAAGAGTCTGCGTTGGCGGAAATAGGTCTGAATTTCTGTCAATTAATAAAGGGAATCCGCAGGGTAGTATTTTGGGTCCGCTTTTGTGTTCGGTTTACACAGCGGATTTTTGCAGTTTTTTGAAGACTTTCTTATCGCACCGGTACGCGGATGACATGTAGGTATACCACTCGTTTGATACTTCCAATGCAGTCGAGGCTACTGAAAGGGTTAATGATGACCTGCATTCTGTTTTGGAGATGTATCGGTGTTATGGCCTGTTGCTAAATGGAAGTAAATCAATGTTGCTTCTTTTTGGACCACGGGGGATGTCTTTGTTGTTGAAATTGGAGGTACAGCGTTGAAGTCATCGGAGTCTTGTAGGAATTTGGGAGTTATCTGGTTTATTGCAGAAATGCTATTATAGATTAAAAATTCTATACATGCAAAAAGATTATTTACTGAAATTAAATTAAGACTTTGTGACACTTTAATATTGTCATCTATATCTTATTGCGGCATTGTGTTTTGGCCTGCACTTACACGAACGAAATTCGAAATTTGTCTCCAGTGAACCTACCGTATATTTATTTATACCGTGGTACGACCATGGTACACCGTTATTTGAGGCATCTCAATGGCTTAAGTTAGAAGAAAGATTTTTTGTACATTTGGCTACCTTAGACGAGGAATTTCTCCTATTTATTCCAGAAATTAGTTCGTGGAAGCGATTTTTTTATGGTAGTGGCACACAAAATAAAGGGAGATCCTATGGCGCTCGACGAGCGGTGTGTGTGCGAAGATGTTGATTGACACGGTTCTTGAATAGTTCTAGATTGTAATTAGGGGGAAACAGATGTCCTGGGAGTGAGTTCCAGAAAGATGCAGTGCGCCAGACAAGGGAGATATTGTAAAGCGATGTTCTAGGTGTATCCAGTTGTACGACGAACTGGTGCGCTCTTACCGTCTGTCGTGACTGTCTGACAGGCGTTGCCAGGGGCGGGATGAGGCGGGCCAAATCCTGGGAACATCTGCCGTGAAAGTATCTGTAAAACAGGGACATCTCGGCCACATGTCTGTGGTGTTCCAGACTATCCAAATTCCGGGTCGCCGACAAGACGCACAGCTCTCTTCTGAATGGAATCCAGCAGCTTTAGGGTGTGCTTTGGTGCGGCACCCCAGATGTGTTATGAACAATATTCTAAGCACGGTCTTATTTGCGCTTTGTAGAGCAAGAGCAACTGCTGCGGTGTATACAGTTGTTTGTTGCGAAATAGCGCACCAACCTTCTGAGAGGCTGATTTTGCGATGTTAGCAACGTGGTCATGCCAGGACATATTGCTGTTGGCCGAGACACCCAGCAGTCCGATTGACGAGGATGAAGGAATGGTCGATCCTGCCATAATGATGTCAGGTTTCATCATATTGGCCCTCTTGGTAAACGTGGCTGCATTGAACTGGACTAAATTTCTGTCGCCCCAAGTTTCAACTTTCTCCAGGTCTTGATTAATTGCTGTAATCTGCTCCTGTCTGCGGTGATAAATCTCAGCCGCTGGTGAAGGTTTTTCTGATCTAAATTGGGAGCCAACGATACTGTCATCTGCAAAACTGTAAATAGGATTATTCGTTTCGGTCAGCAGGTCATTAATATAGATAAGGAACAGAGTTGGTGAAAGTATTGCGCCCTGCGGAAACCCGCGTTAATGGTGAATGTGTCTGCGATGTGTCCATCAACTGCAACGTGCAGAGGTCGGTTCTTAAGGAAACTGGCAAGGCAGCTGCAGAGAGAGGCTGGCAGTCCGAAAGACGGCAGTTTGTTGAGCAGTCCGTCATGCCAAACTCTGTCGAATGCCTATGAAATATCCAACGCAATCGCTCGAGACTCTCCGTAGTTCTCAATTCCCCTACTCCATATATGAGTGACACAGGCCAATATATCTCCTGTCGATCTCTCTTTGCGAAAGCCGTATTGATTATCGCTGATTATTCTGTTGTTCTCGAGGTACTTGAGTAGTTGCTGATTGACTACACGTTCCATGACTTTGGAGATTATTGGAAGCAAGGCAATTGGGCGATAGTTTGATGGTGTGGTTTTCTTGCCTTTTTTTAGGAACAGGTTACACTCGAGCGACTTTCCAAGAAGATGGGTAAATCCCTTTTCTGTAAGACAGAGAAAAAAGCCTGGAAAACACGGGTGTTAGTTCGTTGGCGCTATTCCGTCCGGTCCTGATGCCTTTTGCGTATCTAGTTCTTTAAGGATTTTACGAATATTACGGTGATGAAACTTGACTTCTGCCATGGTAGTGTTGATATTCGATATGGCAGGCAACAGAACTGCAATTTTTCAGAGGTCTTTTAGCTTTAATGCTGTAAAAATATATAATTCACTTCAAAATGATGTCGTGTCCCGAACAGGGGCAGTAGGATTTAAGAGGGCTATGAAATCATTCATTTTAAATAGTAGAAATTAGGGTTAGTGTGCTTACTCTGTTTGAAATGCATATATTTTGTATTATTTTCTTACTCTGTTTAAACCTTATGATTATTTGTTACATATTACTATTTTCTCCTTTTTTTTTGGAAATGAAGTGAATAATTAATTATATAACAAATGTTAATCTTCAACAATAAATAATAAGATACTTTTAAATGACGATTAGATGAGTAGCATATGCTAGATCTCGCGGTCTTCACATAATTTTTGTAATTATATTGTTTGAAATATTAATAAAAGGCATATTTATTTATTTACATGGACAATGTAAGTTATCGTTCTGGTTTATTAGAAGAAACCCCGAGAAAAACATGGAAAAAACAGAGACTGGTTGAAGAAAAAGACTTGTGGCTTTCCAGAAAAGATCATGAAAGATCAAATATGGAGTATTGCACGTAGAAACTGCCCTAGTGAAAAAAAATACTTCCTTGATGAATATGGTTAACCTTTAGGACACAAAATTTTCCGACTGACACCATACCATTGCCAGCTTAATGCAATTGAAATGGTACGGTCGGAATGTAATCGAAAATACGATCAATATATATCCAATCTTTTCTGGGGTCACCTTCAGAAGTTCTAGCTACAAGGGTTTAAACGAAATTTCTATAGATCATTGGCAAAAATGTGTTATTCATGACATTCCGACACTTGTAATTACGACTGACAAAGACGAAAACGACGAAAGACAATATCTCTGATTTTAGTTCTGACTCTGACAAAACTGACGAGACTGATTAAGCTTTTTTGTTCTTGCAAATTTTATTTTATGATCGTCATTTAAATATTCAATCATATCGTTACAATTACATTAACTTGGCAATGCAATATGGTGTGATTTTTTTTTGAGTTTGTATAGTTCATTAGTTGTATTGGTATTTTCATTTTGATGTGGTAACATATTAATCCAGGCAGTATTTTTTTTTCATGAACAAGTAAATTAAATTGTCAGTATTTTAATTTTTCCCTGTAAGTTAAAATAATTTTATACAATTCTTCCTATTATTCACAATTTTCGTAAGCTCAGTTTTGTTACATCTACTGCTCGTTGTATTACATTCTCAATTTGAAGTGCGATTCCGTTTCGAACTTGTTAATTTTCCAGTTGAAAAAAGCCAATATATTTAAAATTATCATCTGCGTTTTTGCATTATTCATCATTAATCATAATAATACTTAATTGTTATTAAGTTTGTTAATAATTAAATACATACTATACAAGATTATTTTTATTTTTTGAGATTGAAAGTGTATAGATGAATGTAAAAAATATAATATACTGCTAAATCACCATTTGTTAACTTCTGAACGTATAAAATCATAACAGACTTAATTTCTGAACGCGATAGCAAATTTTCTAACCTAGTATTGATTGGCAAAAATATATACGCCATACGTTTTTCTCACCTGGATGACGTAACTACAAATGGGTATAATTCTGACTTTCTTACTAATCTTTTTTAGTGACATTTTTATCGTAATATAATTCTTTTGAAGTAACTTTTGTATGGTTTAATAAAACCCATTTATTTATTATATTATTTTTTTTGCATTACATTCAGTTTATAGAATTTGACATTCCCACATATTGTATTTTTGACATATGTTATTTTTTTCAAATTTATGTCTTTTATCATTTAGGTAACAAAATCCGTCAACAAATACAACAGTTATTGGACCTTAAGGTGAATGTCCCTATTTTCGTATACTTCGACCCATTGTGCGCCGGCAGCCTCGATGTCTTCTAGATTCTAGATCGTTTAAAAATCCAAATCACGTATTTAAAAAAAAAACCATACATCTTCTTTTGATTGAATCGATATTAGATCAATTTCACAACAACTGCTTTCAGTTTTTCAGGATATTTCAGCAAATAATTGAGACCTGAAAACAAATACAAAATTGAAAAATATCCATAATTTAACCAATCTTTAGCTGTTCTAGTATACCCTTCCTGTCTCAGGAAACACCAATTTTAAGTAGGTACAGTATTTCAGGAATATTTTTTAAATTATGCTGACATATTTTACATGCTTAATCTAGTCGTGTTTCCCGTTACTTAATTAGAGATCCATATGTTTTTATTGAATGGCAAAATAACTGTTCCAACAGTAAGCCATAGATTTATTCACACTCGACATTTAATCGCTTAAATAAAGATTCTATTTTATTTAATGCTTAAAAATACCTGAATTTTACTTTAACTCGTGTGTTAATTTATTACCTCATTTAACTGCCAAACAGAAGATAATAATCGGCTTTGTCGTCTAAAACAAGAGACAGCGTGTTTTAGACATCGAGGGACCTGGTTTGCTAAAACACGGTGTCCCTGACCTTAGCGTTTTCACGTTACACAGGCCAGACTACACAGAAATGTAAAATTCATAAAACACCATAAAATAAAATATTCTCATACAGTTTCATACATTTAAGAGAGACCGGCTCTTTAAATTGTTAAGGCTTTAGACGATATCCTTATATCCCTAATGTTTTGTAATTTTTTTCAATAAATAAAATATATAAGAAGTTCAATTCACATAAAGCATATTATCTTTAACAAAATTGCCAATGTTTGAAAGCTTATTGCCAGCAATGTATTTATTTATTTTTTAAATGGCGTTTTCTTATATTAAAACTGGTTGATTCACCCATAAAAATGCTGAAAAGACATAGTATCAGACGGTATTTTAATTTAACACCCTACAAAGAAAAATAAAATAAAATGGCGACACTGATTAAGCAAATGAATATAGGGTTGCTACCTGACTGGCTTCCCACTAATAAGGCAGGGCTCCAGATTAATATTAAGGGTTAGAAATAAGGGGATAGGGCACCGGTCAGCTTCTAAAAATGGCCGATCGTCAACAGAATACGTCAATTACCTTATAAACCGTCCCACGGTCTGCCATCCATTTATGAGTGTAGCTGTATTTATTATTTTTATTGCTTATTTATTTATTATTATTTCCATATTCAAATGGCAGTTTGGCCGCAATATTTTCGTCTATTTTTCGGGGATTCACCAAGTTTTATACGTTGGTAAATGCGCGGTTTTGCGTTCTTCTCTTTTAGTTCAGTTGATTTGAAAGCTCGTTATTGATTGTCCCCGCTTGATGTACGTTGTTATATCGCATTTTTTTTCTTATAAATAATCGGAATTAATAATTAATATGAGTGACGAGAGCGATGTTGAGCCAAAAATTATAAATACACCACCAAAGAAAAGAGATTTTTCATGGCAGTGTATGGCACACACACTAAAGGGAGATCCTATGGCACTCGTATAAAGAGAAATGTATGAAACTATAAATAAAGCTAGTTTTCAAAAAAAAATTTTTTTTTTGGGTTTAACTAATTAGTCTTAATAAACTCATTTAATATTCAGGAAAATTAAGGGTTAACGTAAAGCTTAACATTGAAGGTTAGCCCCATTATTGCGTTAAAAGATTAACTACCACGAGTAAATCAATAAAATCCAAATTGAGAACAAGAACCGGTGAAAAAAGGGGTTAATTATTCCAAGCCCGGTGTTTGCGCTAGCGCATTGTGGTTGAGTAAGTCATCTGTCATTTGTCAAAATCAGCTTAATAAATGTTATGCTAGGATTATAAAAAAATTGCTAGGATTATGAGTTTATGAGTTATTTGGTTTGTTCAAGATCTCAGTTCTAGTCCTTTCCTTTTACTTTGAGTCGAATATGGCGAAACTGTGAGTTAGCAATTTTGTTGCGTTTTTGTTGGCTAGTTTGGGTTAGTCTGACTTGTTTTGCGTTAAACTGAGTTGTTACAAAATTATATCGTTAATTCGTAAACTTGGCAACGTAGAAGTGGGTCCCTACCATTTATGATAAACTAATTCATTAAATCGGATAACCATTATTAGTGAAATAAAACCAGCGTTCAGGTAGGTTATACAATTATTTCGAGAAGCGATAAAAATTGATTTCAGGTTCGTTACGCGCTACCCAAAACCATACGTACCCAAAAACCCATAATTAAGTAAATAATTATCTAATCATCCCGCGTTACCCCCCTTTCCCCTACCCCAACCTCTAGAAAGATTTGTCGTCGGTGCAACTTGCCTTCTTGGAAAAAGTTACGGGTACTTGCTCTTACCACAGATCTATATAGCTATTGCGTAGCTATATAGATCTGTGCTCTTACTTAGTCGAATTTTCAGCAAAACCATTATCGGTAAATCACCGTTTGGTACCGCTCAACGGTGTTGTCACATTGGGGCCCGAATACGTAACCACCAGTTACTCAGGAACGGTGATCGACAGCAGTCGCGTCGATGTAATATAACATTTTCCTTTCACTTCGTTCTAAACCGCAATTTTGCGCGACTACAACAAGAACTTGGGGAGCGCAGGTGTAAAACAGGACAGATAGTAATGATGATATTCGTTGGTATTCTTGGTAGAGGTAATATTCTTTCCAGATCGAACGTAAGACACTCGTATATATCAACTGTCTTTAGATGGTCCCACCTTCTAAAACCCTGAATATTTTCTGCTTCTTCTAGGTGCTTGTTATAATCATTTGGATTTTTCCAGGCCCTTTTCACTAACGACTTGTATCTTCAATCTGTCACACACATTCCAGGTATCTTTTAATTAAATCGTTCATAAAATATATTTTTATAAGATGGTATGCTTACAGGGTTTCCAGTTTCATGGGAATACAATCCTACGTTTTGTGTATTGTTAATTCGGGCGGCAAAAAATCAGCGCTTGTTTGTTGCCGACGATAGTAAGACTCATATTTTGGAATTGTCCTGATTTGGTGAACTAGATGCTGAATTTTAGCTTTTGCAACTTTATTTTGTCCTTCATCAGAATCAGAATCAGCTTTATTCAAAATTGACATTCTTATGCTTATAACTAATCTTATTTATATGTGTATAAATGTTCTCGTTTCGCGAGTTTATCTTCGCACTTTTGTTGCGCGCACTCACTCGCGTACTAAACATCTACGGCATTATTGGGCAGATGTAGACCCTTCTAAGATTAGTAGCCACCGGTCAAGTAATTTTAAAAATTACTTGGGATATTCCCTTCAATTTAGCTGCTTTGTTAGTTTGCCTAGAAGGCTGTGGTGATCAGATGAGTTTTATTTAAGTGTTGGTCAAGCCTAGGGAACGCAGGAAAAAGTTTATGTCTCAAAAAACCTGCTTAAACTTAGATGGACGGCACAACATGTAACATTGACATATACAATATATACAATATATACATATATATAAGTATTTGGCATGATTGCCAATTGCAGTATGCACATCATCGTATATATTCATACACGATGTGTACATGTTTGCCCTTAGGGGCTGGTTATAACATATAGTTGTTCGCTCGGAACACGCAGAGGTTGCCTGGGAGAGGATAGCACTGTTGCTGTGTTTGGGTATGTTCTGCTGATCTTAGTATGCCAGTACTGAGTTTTATGTTTCGTAGTTGTTCATGGTTGTGTATGCAATTAATTCGAGTTTAATGTCTCGAGTGATGCGTTTTGTCTGTAGTCATTTAAGGTGGTCGAAGTTCTTGATAGAACAGGTCCGTGTGTTTGTACAGTAGTCCGTGTTTGAGTCGTCGTCGTGGAGTATACCGTATGTTAGCGATACCTGCGGTCAATTCTGACCCCCTGATACCGTAATCATAGAACTTGCAAGCAAGCCTATTAATGTGTTGGTCTATATAATCAATGCTTGCCATATTATGTAACTCCGTGACAGGCACACGGTCCCATAGTGTCAGGGAGAAAGCAGCCCGCAGGTATCTATTCTGTATGGTCTGTATATGTTTCAAGTGTGTCTTCGCTACGGAACACCAGACTGGCGCTTCGTAGAGAAGCGTCGGTCTTATGATTGTTTTGTAGATTGTGAGTTTGTTAGTCGGGATCATGTAAGATCTGGTTCTGATGAGAGGATTCAGACTTTTTTGCGTTATTATGTTTTAGCCCTTATTGCCGCAACGTGCTTGGAAAACAGGAGTTTGCGGTCGAAGACTATCCCTAGGTATTTGACTGGGTCTTTCGGCGTAATAGCCACATTGCCTATGACTATAGGCGTCAAATCAACGTTGCGCTTGTGTGTCAAGATACCTAGTTCTGTCTTCGCTGCGTTTAGGGTGATTTTCCAGTCCCTATAATAGGGGGCTAGAAGGTTGAGATGTTGCATGAGGTTATCCTTTGCTACCTGCACGTCTGGCGATTGCGAATAGATCACAGTGTCATCAGCGTGCAGGGCAAAGGAAGTTGAGGGGTGTGAGGAAAAGTCAGTTATATAATGACTGAATATTTGCGGCGATAATACTGTTCCTTGGGGCACACCAGACTTGATGCGCCTTGGCCCTGAAGTGCTACTGTGAACACGAACCGAGAAAGAGCGATTCGCAAGGTACGATACCAATGAGGGATGCTAAATGTAGTGGCATGCCATGAATAGCAAAAAGCTTGTATACAAGGCCATTATGTCATACCTTGTCGAATGTCTTCTCTATGTCGAGCAGTAACAGTGCCGCGCCGTTGCCTTGCTCTCGTTGAAGCCATTGAGCGTATCTTGCGTGACCTTCGCTGCAAGCATAGTGGTGCTATGTCCAAAGCAAAAGCCGAACTGCTCATGGCGCAAAATCCTCAGATTTTCAACGACACAGTTAATTCTCGACATTATGAGTTTCTCGGCTACTTTGCCCAACGTGTCTAGTAGTGATATAGGGCGATACGAGGCTGTGAGTCTCGCATCTTTGCCCGGTTTAGGAAACAGTATTATCACCGCTTTCTTCCAGGGAAGCGGAAAGTGTTGAAGGCGTAAAATAGCATTTATGATGTGCATTAAGTGGATGACGGCTTTATTCGGCATATTCTTAAGAAGAATATACGGAATGCCGTCAGGACCGGGGGCTTTGTTTCCGGGTAGGCGTGCGAGAACCTTCTTGATTTCTAGTGGGGTGACAAGAAGTTTACCTAGTACCTCCGGGGCAATAGGATATTTTGTGGACGTAAAACTGTCCACTGCAGCGTCTACTCCATCGTGAAATGGTGCCGAGTTCAGTGTCTCGCTGAAGACGCCCTCCAGGTAGTTCGCGAAGGCCTCCGCTTTCCCGACGTTATCGGTAATTGTATCTCCTTGATGCAGAATTTCAGGAAATTCTGCGGGGCCTCCTCGAACTCGCCTGGCGAGCTTCCACAGCGAGCCATCGTGACGGTTGATGGTATTGACATAGTCCATCCATTTATTATTCCTAAACGCTGCAATGCGAGCCTTTATCTCCGCAGTGAGTGCGGTAAATCGTATACGGTCTTCGGCGACCCTAGTACGCTGCCACCTACGCTGGATACGGTTACGGGAAGTGATGAGATTTGTGATGGGATCTGGTATGAACGATCGTTTACTGACAGTAGGACAAATTGCGTCTCTGACGCGCTGGATGTTTGTGACTAGAGCTTGCACCTCGCTCTCGAGTTCTGGGATTGAATCTATCTGTCTTGGAACAACTGTTGCTTGGCTAAGCCTCGCTCGGAACTCCCTCCAATCATATTTTTGTAAGACAGGAAGGTCTCCTGTGCTACTTCTAGCCTAGAGCGTAGACTAATCTTGATTGGGAGGTGGTCCGAGTTGAGCTCGTCCAGCTCTAGGAGCTCTGAAGCATTAGTTATTCCTCGGGTGATATAGCTATATCCAGGAACGATGGATTGAATCGGTTACCAGGATAATGTGTTGGATTTGGAGTTTGATGATAGACTAAGTCAATATTCTGCTACACTTACCTGTGTAACAAGCGTCCGCTCCCGTTGGAAAAACCACGCCAATTCGCATGCGTTGCGTTTATGTCACCAATCAGGAGCGTCTTCCTGTCAGCAGGCAGCAGAGCAAGAATATCCTCTTCCTGGAGGCGGAGACCCGGGGGAGAGTAAGCGCCGACAATACGCACGCCACCTTCCAGCTCGAGAGCTACATGCTCAAGCTCAATGATGGTCGTCAGGCCTACGACCTGCTGATATCCCGCGTCGATCGGGCCTATCAAAACGCAGGACTTGTCTATCGTAGAATTTCAGCCTGAAACCAGCATCGATGTTGGTTTCAAGCAGAAATATTACATGGAAATTCGGATTAGCATAAATTAAATTTTTCAGTTCTCCGAGTTTGAAGCGAATGCCATTACAGTTCCATAACAGAACGTTAATAGGCATCGAGTATACTATATATTATAACCATTGAAGTCCTCCGTGAAGAACTTCATAGAGGCCTGTAGAACCTCTATTTTATTTCCTCGACAGGATTCGAGAATATCAGCGTAGTCGTTTAAAGCACGGACTCACGGAGTAATTCATTGAAGTTTACTAAATTGTTAATGCGATTTACCGCATTTTGCAAGTTGTTTAAGTTATTTACGCTGTTTAAGATGCGATTAGGGTTGTTAGATTGAGCTTTTATTACAGCGTTATTATTGACATTATTGTTTAAATTAGCTTGACCCTGACTAAGACTAACCTTTTGTTGTTGCGTTTGTCTTCTGTTTCGGATCTCAGGGAGTTGTCTGCGGCTTCTCTGGACGTGCCGCCTTTGTTACTTTGCCAGGCGGGGTTGGATGGGGGCGGTGCAGGTTTGAACTCTTGCTTTTTCGTCTGGTTTGTTGATTGAGTTTGTGTTTGCTGTATTTTATACTAATACACAGGACATGTGGTCTCCAAAGCAATTTGCACATCTGATTACATTGCTGTTGCACTCTATGATATGGTGTGGACCTGCACATTTAGAGCAGGCTCAGCTCCTTTGGCAGTAGGTCATAGAGTGCCCGTGCCCCTGGCATCTCTTACACTGCATTACAGTTTTGGTTGCTCTTCGGTTTTCCCAAGAGATCCTAACTTGATTTAATAATCTGCAGTCTTGGTTCAGCTTTCGCAGTGTAATTGATGCATCTAATACTACGAGATAAAGCGGGACTCTTGTCTTCTTCATCTCGTAGGTCGACTTAACTGTAAGTCCATGCTCTTCGGCTAAGAAATTTCGGATTTCCTCCGTATTGAATCCGCCGTCTAAGCCTCTCAATACAAAGGCGTGCGTCTTTTGAGTGGCGTCCGCATAGGAGTGGAATTCGACGCCTTCTCTCTCAAACAGACGCTTAAGATTTGCCCAGTCCTTAGTTTGGTTACAGTATATAATGACTGAGTTCCTCGTATACTTGAGGTTGTATTCTATAACGTGCATTTCATGTAACGCTTGCCTAATGACTTTGTGGTCTTGGGCTCCTCCTTTTATAACGATGGGTGGCGGTAATACGGGCTTCTTTTGCTGGGGTGTTTTAGGGGTTGGTTTCGGTGTCTTAGCTGGGGCTGTCTTACTTTTCCTACGCACTTTACGCGCGGTAGAAAGTTGCGAAGAAGCAACGCTGCTTCTATCGTCATTATCATCAATTTCCGAGTCGGTTAAGGCCTCATACCTATTCTTAATGGGTAGAGGCTCACCCCTACGTCTAGTTGCACCATACGGATCCCTTTTTTGAAGGGGATCGTTTTGTACGGTGTTTTGAAAGGCGTCTTGTCCGTATCTTCGATTTGTAGGTGCGCAGAGTGAAACTGCGCAAGTTCAGTCGTCTCGCTGTTGCCAGGCGCTTTTTCATCGGCAATTTTTTGCGCTTCGCTTTTTAGGCCCATTTCTTTCGATGGCTCGGTCGTTACTACGTTCCCTAACTTTTGTTTTTTCGTGTTAGGGGACGTTTCAGTGCCAGTAAGTTTCGCATTATCTTTAATGCTTGACTTTTTGAATCCACAGTCTATCTTTGCTTGGACAGTGGCCGCTCTTTTAAATACGGCCTTATGATCTCTAGCAAGGTGGGTTTTCACGACATCTATGGCTTCTTCGCCTCGCGTGTCGAGCCCGTGTTTGCGTTGATTAGCAGCGGTATAATCTCTATACAACGGCCGCATTTAGGGTGTTTTCTTAACTTATTCAAGTATAGCTGAATGCGGCACTCAGTGAGGGAATTTCCTGATGAATCAGGGTCTATCGATATGACAGAGACGTCGTCATCCGTCTCACAAGATATCTTCTCAAGGTGAGTTCCGGGTTCCGCCCCGGAAATACTAAAAAAATCAGTGGTTCTACGACCCTAATTGCTACTCTGTAGCAGGAGCACAGAAGTAACAATTAGTAGCTAGCTTTAATATGCTGCTAAATACCGGAAATAAAGACGTTCAAAAACTCGCAGATCTCAATTTAGCCTGTAAGATCCTTAACAGGTCTTGCTTCGCTCGGAACCGAAACAAGAATCCATTTTGTCCTTCATGTTTAATACCTCTTTGGTCAGTTGAAGACATATCACCTCTAAATTTCCTTAAATGTTGTGATGTTGAACAGTCTAACATACATTTCTCGACATATCACTTTGTCCTTTATTTTATAGCTTCTTGAACGTTTCGTTTTTCTGTAGTTCTTCCATAAAGTGTTTTTTTTGGGAAACTGCTGTTCTCCCTACGATAAAATTAACCTGACAGTCCTAACAGTCTAATGACATATGCAAAGCATTTTAATTTACATTTACAATCGTAAATTCATTGCTGCTCTTTTTCTTTTTTCCTCTTACTCCTGGGTTGATATTCGTATTTTCTTCTCCTTCCTTTTTTTGGTATTCCTCCGTAAACTTCAATTTCGGAATCAGTATTTGATAAATCCCTATCAGCAACGACATAATCTTGTTCAGAATACAATGGTTCAGGATCTGAGCTAGAAGATTCGTAATTGGGGTTGCGAATGGAATCATCGTTATCCTCCGAATCATAGCCACAGACATCGTTTTTCTCTACATGGTAATCTTCATTTTCTTGTTTGTTAGAAATAACACCGTTTCGTACCATTGTTTCATTGGTTTCAGCTTCTGGCTTTTTTTTTAATTATTATTTTCGCACTACTGCACGGTAGCTGGCTTTCATCGGTAACATTCTTATCTATTTCCGCATAGGAAACTGGTGACTCACCTAGATAACATATTTGATCACCTAAAATAGAAAATAAAATAACAATTAGGGACCATCGTCATCCCTCATTTATGTGAGATACTTTAACTTGTGTAAATTCCTTACCAGAAAAAATTTGAGTCAAAGATTTCTCTTCGAATACATCTTTATTGGAACTTAAAAATCCTGTCTCTTCCAATTGGGTTTCTTCTGTCATTATCATTTTCTTACTGGTATAAGGAATTGCATTTGTGGCAGTATCACCTATTTTTACATGTGTATTAGATGAGTCCAGTATTTTACATGGTCAATTTTCGCTTCATTAACTAAAAAAATAGGTAAATTAATAAAAACTTGATATTTAAATTTTTTAAAAATGAATGCCTCTAAGATATACAGAGTGGCAAAAAATAGCGCAAAATGCCTATAACTTTTGAATCACCCCAATCAATCACCACCAATCTATGTTTTTGTTGCCAAAATCTGAAAAAGCAATTATGGTACGGTAGAGGAGTCGCTCGGCAAGATTTGCCCTTCAACACGTCGACCACAATTGATCTTTTGTGTATACCCTTCTATGTTAACGAAAATCCCTATCTCTTTCGAGAACTTCAGAATATTTCGAGGGTTGAGGCTTTGGTAGATCTCCAGGTGCCACAAGGGCATTTTCGAGATATCTCAACCTTTGGCGAGTCAGTGCCTGACATTCGCAGACTAAGTACTCTTACGTTTCAGCCATAGTTTGACAGAATCTGCATTGTTCGTTAGTTGTTTTCCCCATTTTCTTAAGGTGGTCAATGTCCAGTGAGAAGGTCTGCGACCAGTGTTATACAATTTTTTTTGTAGCTTGAGAAGCTTTTCTGTGTAGTTAGGCAAGTGAGAGATGCGTCTTCTGGCCGGTCTCTGCCCAGGCGCATTGGCACAATATGTCTCTTTTCGCCTTTTTTCCCAATTTCTGAGTTTATTCATTATGTGCCCTCTAGTGATGCCATAGAATGGTTCAGACCCACAAAAGGCGGTCTGTGCACCATTTGGTGCGAACTGGTCAGCGACTTCGTTGCTTTCCACATTATCGTGCCTTGGTACCCACATTAGGGTGAGTCTGTTTCTGTTTGCCAGTTGATCTGCAGCTATCCGACAATCCCACAATAGCCAGGAGCTGATTCTACTAGCTGCCAGCGCTTTTAAGGCTGCTTGACTATCTGATAGGATATAGATATTTGCTGGCACATTCAGAAATGGCTATATTGATAACATTTAGTTCTGCTTAAAAGATGGTGGGAGTGTTTCCTAAAAGTTCGGAGGTTCGTAAACTCCGGATCCCACTTCTTCTTTCATCTTTGATCCATCTGTGTACCAGACAAACGATCCCCTCTCTAGTTGTTTTAGTCTTTCCCCTGTAGTATTGCGGTCTTCAATTACCACTTCAAAGAAGCGATAATTTTGTTTTGTTTCCATTATATCAGTTGGTATGGTCATCGCCTCTATGTGGATGTCCTTCAGAATTTTATGGTGACCAGTCAGGTTGCCCTTCAGTTTTTGCGTCTGAGTGACTCTTACGCGCATTGGTCTAGGCCTTCTATTCTGCTCCAGCAATTATTAATGTGAATCTTTAAGGCGGGTCCAAATCAAATGCGCTCCTGCTCGCTCACTGCTAGGTGTGGACCTGGCTTTTTAGTACGACAATTGTCATGGTTAGATAGAGAATATTTTACAAAAAAATATATAAAGTAGTTTTATTGTAAATATGTATTTTAACGCGAGAACTCTCCTAATTTGACATTAATGATGAAAATTTACTTGCAATGTTGTCACCATTGACTAACTTTCTTGGGTTTCAAGAAGGTAAATGTCCTAGGTCAGGTGAATGTTTCAAAAAGTAGAATAACAACTTGTCAAACTAACTAATAAAAGCGGGCTATGCACACTAGCTCATACTAACCAAAACCAACCCAGACTAACTAAAACTAACGCAAACTAACCAAAACTAACCCATACTTTTTTTTTGGGAGGGGTATAAAATCTTCATTAAGAGGTACCTCCCTGATCTTCTGGCGGCCGGCCTGTGCTTTAAAGGTCTGGTTACCGACTAAAAACTTCCCACCTGTTAGAGTTGCCGCTGTGGTATCGTCCTGCCGGGCATTCCTCGCAGTGACACTCGTTTTTCTAGTCCCTTTCCTCAGCCTCTTTCGTCCTCATTATCTCTTCTATCATCTCGTGTACTGTGCACCACTCTTTCTTCGTCTGAAGCATCGTGGTTATGATGGTATCTCTTTGGGGCTGGCTTCCTAGTTTTATTTCCGGCTCCAGTCTTTGTCGTTGCCACCTTGGGCATGGCCCAGGTGTGTCTGTTTCGTTGCAATATATGCAGATATCGTCGGTCTTCTGAAGCCTCGCCGTGTATGTCCTATAAGAGCCGGGACCTGATAGAGCCTGTGTCAGGTAATAGTCTAGTCGTTTATGTCGGCAATTTGCGATGTTTCTTATCAGAGTCTTGGTCCACTGCGCTTTATCTGTGATCAAGTTCCATCTTGCCACTTGTTTATTGTCGCTTATCTAGTCAATCTTCGAGTTTCATCTCTGTGGCCCGTGCCTGTTTTGTAGAGTATTGTAGGAAGGGGGGGGGGGGGGGTACCGTAATTACCTGGATTGCCTCGGACGACACGGTCCTGTATCCGCATGCCATTCTTAGCAGAGCTTTCCTCTGCACACTTGCTGTCATATTTTGATATTTACTTATCCGCATCATGCCCTGCCATATCGGTGCTCCATACAGTAGGATCGATTGCAGTATTCCCTACAGGACCGGTCTCTTTGCGTTTTGCGTTCTCTGGGCCTCGACATTTGGGATCAGTCGCATGAGGACCCCCATGTATTCTGTCGCCCTCTCGACTGCCGTTACTACCTGTTGCTTATATTGAAGATACTCCCCAATTTTTATACCTATGTATTTTACCTCCTTCGAGGGTTTAATTTCCGTATCTCTTATCTGGAAGCTAATGTTTCCTCGGTACCTCTTTCCGGAGAAGATGACTGCCTCGGTCTTGCCAGGTGCCAGTTGAAGGCAGTTCTTCGCCATCCAGCTTTGGGTCTTTCTTACGCTTATGCTGATGTTGACGTTTCGTATTAGGTCCTCCGCTTTCACAGCTGTAGCCACTATGGCCAAGTCATCGGTAGAGCCGATGGTTTCCACACGCTTCGGGTAGTTCAACTGGAGTACTGAATCATAGCACACATTCCACAGTGTTGCCCAGCCCCCCCCCCCCCCCTGGGGGATACCGGCTGTAGTTTGTTATTATGTAGCGTTCTTCCAAATAGACTCTTATGATGTTAATTAAATATGGTGTTATCTTTTTCCTTGCGAGTTCCTCAAGAATTCTCTCCAATGATGCAGAATTAAAGGCATTCTTCACGTCCAGTGTGAGGAGGCTGCACTATCTTTCTCCGTCACCGTGGTATAGTAACCCGTTGTATCGCATTGATTGTCGATAAGCCCTTTCTGAAACCGTATTGGTTTTGGGATAGCCCTCCTGATGCTTTCAGCTCGTCCTCCAATCGCTTCTTTATAAGACGTTCGTAGAGCTTCGTCATTGTGTTGATGAGGAATAGAGGCCTGTATGCGTTAGGGGCTTCTAGGGGGTTTCTCATCTTATATATAAGCACTAGTCTTGCCTTTTTCCAGCTTGTGGGCAAGCTCTATGTAGCAAGTAGTTGGTTGAGGGCGTTTAGAGTGGGGATTGGAGTTGGTTCTAGCAGTTGCCTAACAGCTTCTGGCGGGATGGGTCGATATTTGGGCACGTATTTTTGAATCTTTTTGTTGCTATCCTATAACAGAGAAATTTACCATTTTAATTTAAAATTATATAAAATTAAGGAATAAATCTGACAACACAGCCTTGTCTACAAACCAGCCCTGCGCCGTCTGCAAGATTTCAATAAAGAGAAAATAATACATTGAAAGTCCGCAGACAAAAGTAGTACCATTTACAGCTGTTTTTTACAAGGTTTTAATAATGTTTTTTTTTATAAAAAATTGGTTCTCTTATGGTTAGTTAATTTTAAAATTGTCCAATTTACGATAATCCTCACAAAGAATATCAAAATAGCGTAAAATTTGTGAGTTTATAATATTCACCAAATTAAGATGATGACCAAAACAATTAACTCTTTATAAAAATAATAATTCCAGTATGATGAATAACTCGTTACTTGGCGAGAGAGGTTCGTTCCTATTTACTCGAGCTTCCCCTCTACCCCGGAGAACTTTCCCTCTCTGCGGCCGGCCGCGTCGAGGACAATACGCCCGATCCGTGAAACGCAGAGTTGGCTGAGCGCAGAGCCGGCGCGCGCCAATTGTTTTTTTTTGTGACGTGTGACGTTTTTTTTTTCTTCTGACAGTACCAAACGCGAGATTTTCGACACTTTAACTGATCAACGATTCGCGGTTTTTGTCAGTTTAAGCTCGGGATCGGACCTGGACATACGGTCAGAGGTCGACACCTGTTAGATATTTGTTTCTTTTCTTTTTTTTTTAATTTAATTTAATTTTCTGGCTTGTAAAATATAGAAAATAATTTTTGCGACGCGCCTTGAGGAGATAATGACATTTTTCGGTCAATTTAGTCCAAGTGTGCTTTGTACTTGCTGTTCTTTATAGTGATTGGTGCTCTATTTCTGTCTTATTTTTTTTTGAATTTTGACAGTTCGTGAACTTTTTTCGGATTTACTATTTTTTTTTTGAGAGGGCGGATTTACAAGTGGTGAGTTTTACATAATTTTATTACGTACAATTAATTTTTATTTTTAAATAATTAGGTGTTATTTGCGTTAATAATTAAATTAACAGAATGGCAAATTAGCTCCTTATATTTTTCCAATAATTTTATTTTAAAAAATTTAGAATAAAATTAATTGGAGATTCCCTCTTTATTACTGATAAATTTTACTTTGACTGATTGTTTTTATTAATATTATACAAATCATACTTGGGTATGGTTGTGACAAATACTTAATAGTTATTCATACAGGGTGTTATTTAAGTACGTGGCCAAACTTCAGGAAGTGACTCTTTGAGTGGTTTGAAGAGAGAAAGTTTATATAAACATAGGTCCGGAAATGCATTGTTTCCAAAATACAGGTTTCTTATTTTTGTGTTTATTTTGGAGTAAAAAACTGAAAATACAACTTTTTCTCCCTTGAATTATTTTCGTATTTTGCTTACTTTTTAGGAAAAAAAAAATAAAAACCACCATGTGTCATGTGTCACAAAAAAATAGATTTTTATTTATTTTTCTGAAAAACAAGATACGAAAATAATACAAGGGTTAAATTTTTAAAAAGTGAGTGGCGTACATTTTTTTGTCAACAATATCCAATAGATTGCCTTCCGGGACGCCACTGGACCTAATAATAATTGATCTAATTAGGGCTAATTTAGCCCCTTACCACGGCAAAGACCACAACTATTTTGTTTTTGAAGTTTGACGCCCTGTATCCGGGAAACAATGCATGCTCAAAGAGTTACTTCCTGAAGTTTGGCCACTTACTTAAATAACACTCTGTATTTTTATTTTAAAAATTTTTACTAACCTAACTTATTTTATCATTTTTAGAATAATATAATTAATTGGAGATTATTTCTTTATTACTGACAAATTTTATTTGACTGATTGTTTTAATTAAGTAATATTATACAGATCATACTTAGATTCAATATCTACTTAATAAGTTATTACATTTTTATTCTAAAAATGTTTATCTAACCTAAATGCTTTTGCAAACTTCTTTGGTAGTGTGTATAACAGCTCCAGTCCACCTGCTGATTTCAGTCATTTACAATCTGCTTCTCATAACATTCATATATTATATGAATTAAATCATGAAGATGTATTAACATCCTTAAAAAACTAAAAAATAAGGAGACTGCAGGGTTTGACAGTGTGCCTTCTTTTCTCCTCCGTGATTGTGCTTCTAGTTTCACTGAACCTCTGTGTATACTTTTCAATTTGTCTCTTCGCACAAGCACTTTTCCCAATGCCTGGAAACAAGCAAAAATTTGCCCTATCTTTAAGTCAGGTGAAAGAAATATGGTAGAGAACTATCGCCCAATCTCCATTTTGTCCAACGTTTCTAAGGTCTTTGAGACCTGCATTTATAGCAACCTGTTTCACCACACTAATCATCTTATTTTACCTAATCAGCATGGTTTTTTTCAGTCCAGGTCTACGGTCACTAATTTAACATCATTTCTGCAGAACGCATATGAGGCTATAAATTGCAAATATCAACTTGAAGTAATCTACACAGATTTTGCTAAAGCCTTCGACAAGATGGACCATGCTATTCTTTCCAAAAAACTTTATAAAATGGGCTTTCATAAACACCTGGTAGAGTTTTTCATTTTGTACTTATTGGATAGACCTCAGTTTGTGGAGTTTAATTGGTTCAGATCATCTATCTACGTCGCCTCAAGTGCGTGCCCCCCAGGGGAGTAATCTTGCTCCATTTTTGTTTTTGATTTTTATCAATGACATGTCTCCACCTATTGGCAGTGAGTTTTTACTGTTTGCAGATGACATGAAGGTTTTTCGTCTTGTTAAGAGTCATCACGACTGCATGCAGCTGCAGGCAGATCTTGATAGGATTTATGAATGGTGTGAAGCTAACAGACGCCCACTTAATTCTTCAGAAATATAAGAAGATGTCAATCTCCTTGCTCAAAGATGAGATTGACTTTGGCTACGTAATAAATGATACCACTCTTCCAGATTGTGACTGTGTTCGTGACCTGGGGGTCTGTGTTGATAAAAGACTTACCTTTAATACCCATATAGATACCATCATAAGGTCTTCTTTAAAGACCCTAGGTTTCATTATAAAATCAACTGAACAATTCGAGCAGGACAATTTTGTTTAACTCCCTAGTAAGATCACGCCTACTGTATGCTTCTTTAATATGGTTTCCTAATTATGCAGTGCATATTACCAGGCTCGAATCAGTTCTACAAATACATTAGTTTCAAAGTGGATGGTGTATACCCTGAAAGGGGATTTAGTCAGCAGTTATTGCTTTCAAGGTGCTCTGTCTTTTCATCAATTTACTATTTGTGGCAGTTTAGTGTTTTTGTTTAGAATATGCAGCAGTCAAATTGATGCTTCAGATCTCTTATCAGCTTTGAATTTTGTTGTTCCCTACATTCATACAAGAAGACACAATGTATTTTATCTTAACACTCATTGCACCAATTTGGCCAAGAAAGAGTCCTTATATAGAGCATGATGTTCATTTGCGGTTTGATGTTGATCTGTTTGGCATGACTTTAAGTAATTTCAAATCTGTACTCCTAGATAAAGTTAGACTGTTAGTTATTTAAGCAACTCATGTTGTACTACCTACTATTAGTTTAATATTGTACTAGTTAGTAAGTTTAATTTTTCAATAATTGTCCTATCATTGGGATTTGTTTCCTGTTATACAATAAAACTTTGAATTTGAATTTGAATTTGAAAACTTATTTTATCATTTTAAGAATAATATAATTAATTGGAGATTCTTTCTTTATTATTGACAAATTTTACTTAAGCGATTGTTTTTATTTATGTCATGTAGTACTTGGGTATTTATTTATCCCGTGGTATGGTTGTGACAAATATCTATTTAATAAGTTATTATATTTTTATTTACAAATTTTTAATTAACCTATCATATTTTATCATTCTAAGAATAATATTTAATTAGAGATTCTTTTTTTTTATTGACAAATTTTACTTCTCTGAGGGGGATTTCGCAGGTGGAATTTTGTACACTAAAATAACTTTTCATTGAAAAAATATCCGGTGACGGACGTTGTAAAATACCTACAAATACCTTGCATGACCAAAAAACTACTGTGCATGGCCCAGAAAATACCTTGAAGTCCTCAAAATACCTTAAAAATACATTTAAAGTCAAAATATCCAAAAATATACTGGTATATACCACTCCGTAAGTAATAATAATAATAACAATGTTTATTTCTAATTATGGTACAAAAACACAAGAAGAAATGGCGTCAATGAAATTATGGCAAAGATCACTCTAAAAAGTCATTAATAGATTATCGCTCCAAGTCCAACAAGAATTTCTTCACTTTTATCTTAAATAACTTTAGCCTATTTATACACTTAAAATTCACAGTCCTTCACAAAGATGCAACCGGGGGAGACATTGAAAATGCCGAAGCAGAATGCAACGCTTACTAAATGTGAGATCTGAGATAATTGTGTGGAAATATAATAATCGATAGAAGTTTGGGTGAGATCAGGATAGATTACATAAGATTACTTTACCAAAATATACCAAATTAATGCATATTACTTGAAGTTTCGTTCTTTTTTACAATTTATAACGTTATAAGTGTGGTTGAAAAAGCAAAAGACCATTTGCATTCGATTCGTCTGACCTCGCGTCTGACGTTCCTCGATCTAATGATATGAGACACCACTAGTGTGTCGTGAGAAACTAAAAGACACCCTCACCCACTCTTAACACAATCTAATGTAAAAAATGACTTTTAGCAGATTACGTAAGTTTAGTTTACCAAAATATACCACATAAATGCATATTGCTTCTAGTTTCGATAGATTTTGCAATTTATAACATTAGTGGTGGTTGTAAAAACTGCATTCGATTCGTCTCTCAATCCCCGATCTAACGCGGTTAGTTTCACTTAGTCTAAACTTATTTTAGTAATTTGAGTCGGTTCCAATACGTTACAATCAATTTTAATAGGTTTGGTTAGCCGTCTAATCAACTATCGGTTAGTTTTACTAAGTCCCAATTTATTTTACTTTAATAATCAATTTTAATATATTTGGTTAGTTTTGGTTAGTCGCGTAATCAGCTTGCGGTTAGTTTCACTTAGTCTCAAATTATTTTAGTCATTTGAGTCGGTTTCGATTTGTTATTATCAAGTTTAATAAACTTGGCTTCTTTTGGTTAGTCGTCTAATCAACTTCCGGTTAGTTTCACTTAGTCTCAAGTTATTTTACTTATTTGAGCCGGTTCCGATATGTTGTAACCAATTTCAATAGATTTGGTTAGTCATCCAATCAACTTTCGGTTAGTTTCACTTTGTCTCAACTTATTTTACTTATTTAAGCTGGTTCCGATACACTATAATCAATTTTAATATATTTGGTTAATCGTCCAATCACCTTTCGGTTAGTTTCACTTAGTCTCAACTTATTTTAGTCATCTGAACCGGTTCTGACGCGTTATAATTAATTTTAATAGATTTGCTTAATTTTGGTTAGTCGTCCAATCAAGTTTCGGATAGTTTCACTCAATCTCAACTTACTTTAGTCATTTGAACCGTTTCCGATACGTTATAAACAATTTTATTAGATTGGGTTAGTTTTGGTTAGACGTCAATTCAAATTTCGCTTAATTTCACTTAATATCAACTTATTTTAGTCATTTGAACCGGTTACGATACGTTATAATCAATTTTAATAGATTTGGTTAGTCTTGGATAATCGTCGAATCAACTTCCAGTTAGTTTCACTTAGTCTCAACTTATTTTACTTATTTGAGCCGGCTACGATACGTTATAATCAGTTTTAATAGACTTGGTTAGTTTTGGTTAGTCGTCTAATCGACTTTCGGTTAGTTTCACTTAGTCTCAACTTATTTTACTTATTTGAGCTGGTTCTGATACGTTATAATCAGTTTTGATAGATTTGGTTAGTTTTGGTTAGTCGTCTAATCAACTTTCGGTTAGGTCCACTTAGTCTCAACTTATTTTAGGCATTTAAGTCGGTTCCGATACGTTATAATCAATTTTAATAGATTTGGTTAGTTTGGGTTTGTCGTCTAATCAACTTTCAGTTAGTTTCACTTAATCTCAACTTATTTCACTTATTTGAGCTGGTTCTGATACGTTATAATCAATTTTAATAGATTTGGTTAGTCTTTTATAATCGTCGAATCAACTTCCAGTTAGTTTCACTTAGTCTCAACTTATTTTACTTATTTGAGCCGGCTACGATACGTTATAATCAGTTTTATTAGACTTGGTTAGTTTTGGTTAGTCGTCTGATCGGCTTTCGGTTAGTTTCACCTAGTCTCAACTTATTTTACTTATTTGAGCTGGTTCTGATACGTTATAATCAATTTTGATAGATTTGGTTAATTTTGGCTAGTGGTCTAATCAACTTTCGGTTAGGTCCACTTAGTCTCAACTTATTTTAGGCATTTAAGTTGGTTCCGATACGTTATAATCAATTTTAATAGATTTGGTTAGTTTGGGTTTGTCGTCTAATCAACTTTTAGTTAGTTTCACTTAATCTCAACTTATTTCACTTATTTGAGCTGGTTCAGATACGTTATAATCAATTTTAATAGATTTGGTTAATTTTGGTTAGTCGTCTAATCAACTTGCGGTTAGTTTCCCCTTCCTAGATCTGTGGTTAGTTTCACTTAGTCTCAACCTATTTTAGTCGGTTCCGATACGTTATAATCAAGTTTAATAAATTTGGTTAGTTTTGGTTAGTTGTCTAATCAACTTCGGATTAGTTTCACTTAGTCGCAAGTTATTTTACTTACTTGAGCCGGCTCCGATACGTTATAATGAGTTTTAATAGATTTGGTTAGTTTGGGTTAGTCGTCTAATCAACTTTCGGTTAGTTTCACTTAGTTTCAACTTATTTTAGTCATTTGAACTGGTTCCGATACGTTCTAATCAATTTTAATAGATTTGGTGATAACTTTCGGTTATTTTCACTTAGTCTCAATTTATTTTACTTATTTGAGCGGGTTCCGATACGTTATAATCAGTTATGCATAAACCGTGTCGTGACGTTTACTAAAATTTCCCGTGTCGTGATGCAACCTTGGAAACTCACTGTGAATGAACCAAAGTATTCATCTGAATCGGCTCCGATACGTTATAGTCAAATATAATGTTTTGGTTAGTTTTCGTTTCTCGCCAAAATTCGGCTCGTTTTGCTTAGTTTTAACTTACTTTAATTTGTGTAGCCTATTTCGATACATTTTAGGCCGTTTTGGTACTTTTTTTATTAGTTTTGGTTAGTCATTCAATCAACTTTCCGATATGCTATAACCAACTTTAATGTTTTTGGTTAATTTTGGTTAGTCGCCAAAATTCGGTTAATTTGGGTTATTTTTAACTTACTATAATATTTTTAGTCTGTTTCGATAAGGTTTAGCCATATTTGGTGCGTTTGGTTAGTTTAGGTTAGATTGGGTTAGGTTGGGTTAAATAGTCGTCGAGGGTAGTGGTTCAAACAATATTCAGTTAATTTCAGTTAGTTTTAATTTTAGATATTTCAATCGGCGCCGATACATTATAATCGAATTTAATGTTTTTGGGTAGTTTTGGTAAGTCGCCAAAATTCGGTTCGTTTTTGTTAGTTTTAACTTACTTTAATATTTTTAATCTGTTCCGATACGTTTTAGCCTTTTTTGGAGCTTTTGGTTACTTTCGGTTAGTCGTTGAATCAACTTTCGGTTAGTTTCAGTTAGTTCCAATTTATTTTAGTAATTTGAACCGGATCCGATAGGTTATAACCAATTTTAATTTTTATGGTTAATTTTGGTTATTCGCCAAATTTCGGTTACTTTGAGTTAGTTTTAACTTACTTTTATTTTTTTAATTTGTTCCGATTCATTTTAACCCTTTTGGTTACTTTTAGTTAGTTTGGGTTAGTTTAGGTTAGTCGTTCAATCAACTTTCGGTTAGTTTCAGTTAGCATTAATTTATTTTTGTCATTTGAACCGATTCCATCCTCAGAAACAGACTAACACGATCTCTCACGTATATTACGCGATGTGCCAAATGTAGCATGCACTTTTTCGTAATTTGATACCCCACAATAGGAAAACAAAAACATTTCCAATGTTAATATTATTTGGCAAATGTTTAAAAAATTTTATGCATCTAAAACAGGGGCTTTTCTCTGTTAAAGTTAAACGATGCCTTGGATAATTCACATTAATGTGCCGTGGGTTATATTGATAATACACTTGCGTTTCAAACATGCCTCCATTCTTTAAAGAAAAACCAAGAGAAAAACAGAGGGCACTCATAAATGTATATACCATAAACCGTCAAAATTCCATTTGCTCTGAAAACTCCTCTACAACTATCGTTAAAACCCATCTTTCTGTTTACTCTGATCACACGTTTCTGTGCTACAAACACTTTTTCCAGCGAACTGCTTCCACCCCAAAAAATTATGCCATATTTCAAGACAGCTTCAAAATTTGCATAATACAATATCTTTAATCCATGAAAATTCATATACCTAGCAGAAACCCTTTTTCCATAACTAACAGTGTTCAGCATTTTCAACGATGTTGTTACATGCTGCGAACAGTCTAAAAATTCATCAAGATAAATTCCAAGAAACTTTGTTTGTTCAATGAGCTTTAAGTCATCTTCCTCAAAAACAGCGTTTTCCGGTTTCTGAACTTTTGAAAGTTTTGTTCTAAAAAGTAATATGTTTGTTTTCTCTTTATTTAATATCAATTTATTTTCCAAAATCCAGTCATTCGCTCCGCCGAAAAAAGACACACTCCTCGCCATTAGATTTTCAAGACTTTCCTCACTAACAAGGAGATTTGTATCGTCCGCGTATCACGTAACACTTTCATTTTTCGAGATTGTTATGGATCTCAGGTCATTGACAAATATCACAAACAGAACCGGGCCCTACCCTGAGCGATCCCCGTATCATTGTTCAAGTTATCTGAGAGAAATGTTTGACCATTCTTTGTTATTTTTACTTAGCAGGTTAGCAATGCAATCATAGGCTCTAGATAGATCTAGACATATACCATGAACTGGATTACCTTTTTCTATCATATTTAAAATATATTTGACAAATTGGGAAATAGCAGTTTGTGTGGATTTGCCCGCTATATATCTGTGTTGGTGATTGTTAAAAATATTACATTTATTCAGGAAGTTTACAAGCCTGTCGCACATAATCAATTCAAAGATCTTTGAAAAAGCAGATAAGAGACTTATTGGCCAATAATTCTCCATTAAGCTCCAAGTAGCATTCTGACTTTGATTTATATTAAGGATTAAGGTAATATATTTGCATTGAAAATGACGAAAATAAGCTATCGAGGAAGCCCTATTTTGAATCAGGGTTCAAAAAAATCATGATTTTTAAAGTAAATTCATTTTAAAAAACAAAACAAGCAAGGATCTAGTAGAAAATATTAAAGCTAATAGAGCTAAGTTCTTAAAATGTTTACCTAGTTATCATTTCTTTATTTAAATAAACAAATCTCCAAAAGATAGCTGCAAGTGATTCTTAAATTATTTTCGTCGAGATTTTTTTGAATTAGAGAAACAAATTGGTAAGTACTTAGAATTAGATTATCACTTAAAATATTATGTCACAAATATCAATATTCGAAGAGGTACAACCAAGGATACACCGAAATGTTTTAATTTCTTAAATTATTTTTTGAAAAATTTGTATTTTTTGTTTATGTTAGCAACGTCTGTCCGTTTCAGCTGAAAAGGCTCACTTCCAATTAAATCAAACGGCTCATAGATGAACTTGGTCAATTTCAACTCTTTTTCTCAGCCACATATAAGTATATTGGAAAATTCTACTTTGTAATTTTTATCATCTATTTTTTCTATCATACGGCCTAGAAACCAGGCTTCTTCATACAGAATAACTTAATATTTTTCGGACTCGATTGTCACCGACTTGGTCACCGATGTCGCTGATGAGCTTTCTTCACTGTTTTCTGAAGAAAAGAGTCTTTCGCATGTCTGACTGCTGAACATAAAAAGATAAAAAATATTTGGGTGTAAAAATATTTGGGTGTAAAGAGTGTTTTTGGAACATTTTGATAAGTTTATTAACATGTGGACATTGATTTCTATGCAGTTGTACGAATTTAATGTGATGAAATTATCCTTGAGAGTATAATTGGGGTTATTTTTAATTCATTCACGCCACAATCGAAGAAAAAATACGACATATCGCATTTTACTTATACAATTTATCTTGTAGAACCTGATCCTTTGTAATAAAGCACTGTAAGCAGCACTGTTTTCGACCCCATAAGATAAGAACTTTATCATCACATATTTTTCTACCAGTTCACTGAAACACCTTAAAAAAAATCCCGAAAGACCTCGAAAAATACCCTGTAAGACCCCGAAAATACCTTGTAATACCCCCGAAATACATGGTATGAAAGATTTAAAATACCTCATAAAATACCGTCCATGTCAAAAAATACCTCGGAAGACTTCTTAACCTCAGCGAAATCCCTCTCGTTTTTAACTAACCTAACTTATTTTATCATTTTAATAATAATACAATTAATTGGAGATTATTTCTTTATTATTGACAAATTTTATATTATATTTTACAAATCATACTTGGGTATGGATATGTGACAAATACTTAATAAGTTTGCTATATTATTGGAAGTCATAGTCATACGTAGAAATAAATTAATCTATTTTTACCTTGGAATACTGATTTATGAATAAATTATTATTATCCACCTAATTGGTATTAGGTAGATACTTATTGAAATATAATTTCTACAATATTCATATTTACCTAAATACTTACTTACATATCGATGTCTTATTTGTAATATGACGTAACCCCAGAAAAGAAAATTGTAATATTGCTGCTATACTAAAGCAACTTATAATTTTTGGTTAAATTGTATTAAAATGATATTCTGGTGAAAACTTAAACAGAGAGCAAAATTCTGAGAAATATTGTTGATTACGATATTTTGAAATAAGATTGCGTGTGATACAACATATTGACGGTTTTAATATTGCTTAAAAACATTACAAAATTAATTTAATTATTAAAAGTAAAACCTTAAAAATCTTTATTAAAAAATACAAAACAAATTAGGCACATTCAATTCAGAATAAATAAAAAATAATACAATTTCAGTTCTTGTCTTTTCCTTTTGCTTTCTTATTTCTATATTTTGTATCCTTAGGGTTCGTTGTTTTTTTGCTCATTGTTGATTCTTTTTTCTTGACCATAGAATTTCCACTGGCTTCAGGTTCTTTATTATTTTCTTCCTGTTGAGTTTTTCGTTTCTTATTATTAGCGTTCTTTAAGAGGGTTCTAATATTGCTATCCTTTGTTTTATTTGGTTTCTTTTTCTTTTTTTGCTTATCATTGATTAGTTTTTCTTCACAATAAAATTTCCACTGGCTTCTGGTTCAATTTTCCTCTTTGTCATTTTTTTATTGTCAAGTTTGTCTTTCTCTAGCATTCCTTTTTAGCATCATAAAATAAAATAAGTGGGTATTTTGAGGGAGAACTTTCTTTAATTCTCGTAGGTGCTCATCTTAATTTTCAGTTTTTCTTTAAACAGCCTTTCAGGTGTATAGTCGTTCACACTTTGTTTCGTTCTCTGTGGCAATTGTTGATAATCAAGTCATATCATCGAAATCTATCTTAAAATAAATTATGCTTTCTGGAGTATACTTAAGAGCTCTAAGATTGGAAACGGTGGGATCATCTTTGATTTGATTACGACATATTAACATTTGCTCTGGTCTCGTTCCAATTGTATTAACGACCCAAATTAAATATTTAGTTTTTTTTTATGGCAGTGGCACACACACTAAAGGTAGATCCTATGGCGCTCGACGAGCGGTGTGTGTGCGAAGATGTTGATTGACACGGTTGTTGAATATTTGTAGGTTGTAATTAGTGGGAAACAGATGTCCTGGAAG
>MU181939.1:626531-642440 GCA_016904865.1 Pissodes strobi | reverse complement strand
GTGGTAGCTAGTGTTGAGAAAAAGCTTTGGTAGGCTCTATCGCTCGGAGGGCGATAGAGACAACATATAAACTTGGTTAATCCCTTGGCGGTGAACTTGAGCCACATGACGTCAAGGTTGTTCGGTTCGAGTGTTTCCTCGCGGTGACATGAAAGGTCGCTTCGGACAAAAAGGCATATTCCGAACTTATGTCTAAATCGGGTATGTAAGTCGTAACCAGGATAGAGATAGTTCACTGTTGTTGTTGTAGAACATACTTGTGTTTCTGTAAGGGCTAATATGTGTGGTCTATTTGCTTGTAGATGTTGGTGTACCGAATTTATGTTTGTATTTAGGCCTCTTATGTTGCAGAAATCTATTCTAAATTGGTTCGGTATCTTTGCTGTCTGTGAAATGCGGAATGAAGGGCTCCCAGGGCCACCCAGCGCCCGGAGATCCGAATGACCGGGGAGTTTACCTCCGGAATATTTTGATCCTGGAAGCACCATCATATCCATATATTCCTACTGTGAAACCCGGGATCACCAGCGCGGAAGCGGAACGTGATTTGGGAAAACCACTTAGCGCTTCCCAATTCTGGTGGGGTGGTCTTTCACCGGACGATGCGAGTAGGCTTATGCATCTACCACCTAGGGCCGCTTCCACTCGAAGCATCGGCCTCAGACTCATTCCTTTGGCGGTCCCTAGTCTGACAGGGGTAAAAATGGGGTTTGTTGGATCACTCCCCAGTGATCAGCTCCAGACTTTGTACTTTGGTGTTCTCCAGCCTGGAGGAGGACGATGGGATTTGATGGGCCACATCCCGTGGCAACTCGGAATGGTGGGGGCGTCACTCCCCGTAATCAAACTGCTCTCACCAGTTTGACGTTCCTGCCAGCCAATACAATGCAGCCCCTCTTGTCACAAACTGTCATTGATCGGCCCCAGACTTTGTACTTTGGTGTTCTCCAGCCTGGCGTAGGACGATGGGATTTGATGGGCCAAGTTTTAAATGAGGTTTACAACCTTTGCAGGAACAAGCCTAATGTTTATAAGTAACCATGAGATCGAGGTTTTATATAAACAATAACTATGAAATCGACATTATTGATACAGCAGAATTACACAACTTTAAAATTTAAGCAGGAAGTTTCATAAATCTTATTCATTTTGGCTAATTTACAGCTTTAATTTGGAAAAATTCCCGCTATACTGCCGCGCTAATTAAGAAGGTCGTATGTTTTTATGTTTTCGCACAAAAAATATTATTTTTTTCTGTAAAATTGCAGTTAAGTGATATGTGGATGTAAACTGAAGCAAGTACATATTTTATGCATCGAAAGCATTATGTGCTTTTAAAGAAGTCATTCTGGATAAAATATTAACATTACAGGCTTTGTAATGGGCACTATATCCACCCTGTGCTTTACAAGGCTAAGAGGAAAATAATGGGTTCTATACTATTCTATACTCGTTACAACTTTTCATAAGCTCCATTCATAATTTTTCGCAGACACTTCGTATTCATAATACTAAACTAAAGGAAATAAAATAAAACGTTGGTTATCGGGGAAATCTGTGGCGAGTTTAGGGAAATCGCCGAAAAAAAAACAAGTGAAGCAATCGAAGCAATACAAATACCATCTCACTTAAGTACACGTCTGGCAACATTGGAATTAAAGTAAATGGGTCTCGTTTTCTGCTTTTGCGTATTTGTTTACTCATTTTTCGATTTAAGTAATTTTTACAATTATTATTGTTAATTATTTTTAATGGCATTTTTTAAACAATTTATTTGTTAAAATCTATCAATTGAAAATCTGCCTACTAAAATTATCCAAAAAAAGAGTGAAACTCTACCAAAAAAGTAGAAATCGACTAAATGTGATAATGTTCGTGCTTAGTTTGCGGTTCTCATGGGAACGTGGCTACTTAGCTCCTCCCTCCTTAAGACTCGAAAATACCGGAACGTGATTTTTGGGGGACTTGACCTTTGTTCCATGTCAATTTGTTCTGGATTTTTGGTTGTCTTGCTACGTATCAATTTTCAAATCGATTGAGGTCTTCTCCACTTAGTTGCTATTATTTATATCATAATAACAAGGCAGAATTATGAAGAATAACGGATCTTGTGGTACTTGATTGGCGATAATTGATTTTCCATGTCTTTAATTCGCCATTAATCGATATATGAGCATTTTGCTCACCTTTTTGGCAAAACGCAGATATTTTTGTAAAGTAATGGCGAGGGTCATCCGTAACCTGCTCTAGTCTCCTAAAGCACCTTTCGAAGGCTTAAAGTAAAACACAGTAAGGTACGTGCCCCAGTAGATGGCACTTTAAGAGATAATTTTATTTTTTTACAACCTACAGCAGCGCTTCAAGCCGCATAACCGCTCGTTGAGTGGTAAATCCTATACCACTCAATGAGTGGTTATGTGGCCTCTTGTGAGTGTGCCGAACACAATTTATTTTTTTTAATATCTTTGTTATTACTACACATTTTCTTTATTTATAAAAAATAATAAGCATATACCTAATTAAACTCTAGTTTTCCATATGATCCTATAGTTGGCATGAAAAAAATTAAATGTCTCAGTAGTTGGCATTTAACTGCACCAATAGATGACATTCTTGCAAACGTTGTCCATCAACATCCAAAGGTTTATTAAACTCATATTTGAGTCTATCTCCGCTTATGATAATGTTAGGGAAATGTAGCTTCTTTATAATTCGTTTTTTTTTTAATCACACCTTCGCCTTTTTCAATCGATTTAAAAAGGGTTTTTGATTCGCTAACTGAAACTAGTGCAACCACTTTTATCTTATCTTCTAAATAAAAATGTTCTATAGCGAACACAAATGTATGATTTTTCTTCTTTCCTGGAAAGGCTACTAGTATACAGTCGTCTTCTATTAAAGGTTGTTGTTCGGCAAGTTGTTCGGATTGTTTCGATATTTCTTCTGCAAAATCAGAATAAGTTTCATCATCCCCGCTGTCCTCGGACGCGGGCGGTATCCAATCTTCTTCGGAAGATATCTCTGACTGTGAAAATGCATTACGTTTTTTTTTTCTTGGATGCTCGATTACTCTTCTTTTCTTTCTTGGTCAAATCATATTTTTCCTAGAGCTTTGTTCATTCATTTTCTTCTTTCGTTTTCTTGTTAAGTTTTGCTTATGCGTTTCTTTCCTCAGCTCTAACTTTTTCTGGTTCTACTTTACGATTTTTTTCTTTCTCCTTTTTATGATGATATTCTTGATACGCATTTTCCGTTACAGTTGATGGGATTACTTCTCTTTGTTTCCTGAAAAGAATGAACCATGAATTTTCCTTAATTCTAGTAGTTGTCATCATAACGTCCCAGTAAATGGCAGAGTACCATCTACTGGTTACGATCATTATGCGGTACTAAAATTTAATTTGACATTTTCTACTGAATCTAATATACAAAGACAACATAATTTCAAGAATACCCAGTAGATGGCACCTATGCCAAATACTGGGACCGAGAACAACATTTTTGCCCCAGTAGTTGGCACTCCGCCATTTTTGTTTACGTTGCTCGCTTTTATTTTTTAAAATAAATCACATTACTTTTCAATATTCTCTTATAATTTTCCTAACATTACCATGATTAATAAGAAAATATATATTAATTACTAACAAAACTTAATATTTTTGCTTTGGCAGACTAGCATGTTGGAAATAAAATCGCCATATTGAAAATTTGTATCAATTACTTTCGTGGTTCATGATAGTTATGTAGGATGGCGCTAGGTTCAACTTCGTCATAATTTAAAATAAAAATGTTCTAGAATGACCTTAAGATTGAATTTTAAGATGGTAGGTGCCATGTACTGGATCACTGCTAACTAATGGTTAGCATGTACTTTAATTTTATTATGAATTGTCTCGTAATCTGATTTCATCTAATGCGTCACCATTATGAAAAGCGTATTTTTTAGTTTTTTTTAAACTGTATTTAATCTTATCCTAATGATCCTTTTAAGAACCGATAATAATACAATAATTTGACAACTTTGTCCTAGTCATCGGTTCTTGATAATGTGTTTCAGTGTAATCTGATATTTTGAACTTGAATCACGTTCGAAAATTCCGTTACAAACAAACAAGCATACAGGTGAAGCTAATATAGAAGCGTGTTAAAAAGAGCTGTTGAATACTAATTGTGAAGATTTAAAAAAATTTTAAATCAAATTTTTTTAAAAAAATTTTAAATCAATTTTTTTTGTCAAATTATTGTATTGCCATTGATCCTTGATACGTGTGCAAAGTTTCAGATTAATCTGACGTTTTGAAGTGGGTGTCCAAAGATTCCGTTATAAACATATACACACAGATAGAGCTAATAAAAGCGTGTTAATAAAGTCCATCTGTGGTATTGTGAAACGAGTCACACCAGGGGAAACGATATTTTATAACTTGCACCCGGACTATATTATGTGTCCATTTAACTATCAAATAAAATACTTTTAATTCCTATTTAAATTAAAAGAATAAAAAACATAAAAATATGTTTAGTCAAAGTCAAAGTCGAAAGTCAAAATAAGCTTTATTGTCAGAAGACATAATATCTTGTCGACAAAGCGTAAACACAACAGTTATGATAAACAATAATAATAAAAAATAACAAATAGAAAAGACCGAAAAAGTCTTGAAAAAGCTCATGCGCCACAAATCAAAACTTAAAATACAAAATAAGAGATAAAATAAAGCCACTAAAAACTATCACAGTAAAATTCATTTATATCATAATAGGCTCTATCAACCAGGAGTCCCCTAATATTTCCTCTAAATAGCTTTAGAGAATCCAACTGTCTTAATCTTAGTGGTAAATGATTATATATTTTAATACTCTCATAAATTAATTATTGATTTATTTACTAATGCTGAGCGGGTGAAGTGGAAAACATTACGATATAACAGTCTGTGTCTGTTCTTATGAACAAGTGTATCCGTTTCCAGAATAAATAAACTGTATAAAGTAAAATTTTTTTCTTTAATAAACAATGGTCTACATTGAGGCGGATTGTTAGCTACACAAATATATAAAATACCCCGCTTTTGTAAAATGAAAAGAGTGTGCACTAAGTTATGACCACACATCCCCCAAAAACAGATGCCATACCTCAACCTTGACTCAATAAGTGCGAAATACACTGATCTGGGTAAAGAATGCACCAGTTCCACTGCCATCATCCTCACTGCAAAACACCCAGATGACATCTTCCTCGAAAGGACCGCAATATGAGACCTAAAACTAAATTCAGAGTCAATAATTACCCCAAGAAAATTAGCCTCAGGCCGACACTCGTAAAATGTGGAGGTTAGAAAATCCCAGATCACACCTGAAGGACAGGACACTTGTCTTAGTCAAGTTCAGTAAGAACAGGTTAGAGTCATACCAAGACTTGAGCATTTGAAGATCCACCTGCATAGCTCGCTTTAGATTGAATGAAAAGGTCGGCACAGTGCCATAGAATTGTGATGTCGTCAGCGATTAAAGTAAATCTACCAGCAACATTTAGCGAGGCAATATCATTTATAAAGATAAGGAACAAAACAGGTCCCAAAACTGATCCTTGAGGAACCCCACAATAGTTCTCCAGAATTTCAGACTGAGTTGATCCAACACAAACCCCCTGCCGCCGTCCGGACAAATAGGATTGAAACCGTGAAAGCGTTATACCTCGAAATTCATAGTGATGAAGCTTCCGCAGCAGAATCCGGTGATCAACGCAATCAAATGTTTTTGATAAGTCGCAGAAAGTTGCCGCAGTTACCCCACCACTATTCATGCTAGAATATTGTTCCTCCAAAAACTGAAAAATGGCATCATTAGTAATATGGCTCTCCCGAAAACCAAACTGATGAGAACTCAGAACGTGGTTAAAGTCTAGAAATGATATCATCCTTCTTTTAACAAGCTTTTCCGCAATCTTAGATATACCAGATAAAAGTGAGATTGGTCTCTAATTAGAGGGCTCGTTCGAATCTTCGCTCTTGTGTAGTGGTATGACTTTCGCCAGTTTAATACATGAAGAGAAGACACCAGACTCCCATGCTATATTGATTGCCTGAGCCAAAACCTCCAATACTCCGCCAGACAAGTTTAAAAATAATTTGATAGACAACTCATCAAACCCGGAGCTATTTTTGCTCTTTATCCGCTAAATTGTTTTTTTAGCTCTTCTGTGCTTGTAGGAACAAAGTAAAAGGAGTTGCTAACTTTTGTATTAGGTGGTAAAAAACTGAGTGGACCAGCAGGTTGGTGTATATTTCTGGTCAGGTTATCTACAGAACAGTAATATTTGTTAACTAAATTTGGACATAAGCTGCACTCTTTCAAGTTTGGGGTAAAATGATTTTTTTTACGAATATCATCAATGATTGACCAACTTTTCCTTTGCTTGTTGGATGCCGCAGCAAAACAAGTGCGGTAATGCAAATCTTTAGCTAGTCTTATACGTTTTCTATATATTGAACTGTATTTATCATAGTAGGAATGGAAAAATAGGTTATTTGTAATTTTTCGAATATGGTGAAGAACTCGAAGGTTCCTCGAGGATAATCTTAGTCCTTTGGTAAGCCATGGTTTTTTCTTTTCTTGTCCTTAATCTTCTAACAGGAAAAGTTATATGAAAAAATTGCATTAGCTCACCGTGGAATTCCCCTATAGGATCGAGGGATGATAGAATACCGTCCCAAGAAGTATCAGTACACCTCCGAAAAAACTGATTATAGTTGTCATTTCAATGTTACATAAAACAGCCTGATGATCAGACAAGCCTACATCAATAACTGAACAGTCAACCTTAGAGCACGATACATTTCTCCTAGAAATTATAACAGTTAAACTATCAAAGAGCTCCACCACCGTAACGGACAGTTCGGCAAAATCAGCGACAAATAATTTCCAAGAAAATATAGCTCATAAAAAACCTTTGTCATTTTCATATCGAAAAGATCAATACCTGTCGCTCTGTTAAACGAAATTCACCCTTTCCACTCGGACTATCCAGAACGACCCACTTTCAAACATGGCCTCTAGAATGATACGCTCAGCGACCTGATGAGTCCCTGACAAACAGATGTCTTTACGGTCCAGCATTTTGCTTATGAGAACCCTCGTGGTTTAGTGGTAAGACACTGCGCCGCTTCTGATGCAGGCGCCGCGGGTTCGAATCCCGTCGGTAGCAAGACATTTTTTAAAAGATCATATATATTTTTTTTAATTTGGGTTAGAATTGGGTTAGTTTTGGTTAGTGTTGTTTGGTTGCGTCCCGGAGCGAGCGAAGCGAGCGGAGGGCAATGCGTGAAGTGAAAAAAAAAAAACAGGACTCGTCGGGCGGTGGAACGCTCCTCGCAAGCTGTATTAATTCACCAGTCTCACCTCATCCCTTAACATAAGTAGTCAGCCTTTAAGTTACTGTAGTAACAGTTCAATAATGTTTGCATTAACTTGGTAGTAAACGAATTATTCGATAATTTTAGCTTTACTCATGCTGAAATGGTCAAACTATATTTGAAACAAAATTAAAACATTAATTTACATTTTTTTAGTGATGAGCAAATGCAAGACCCAGACCAAGACCGAGTTAGTCTTGGTCTTGGTCTTAGTCTTGAAGTCTAATAAGTGGTCTTGGTCTTGGTCTTGCTCCAAGACTCTTGCAAGTCTTGGACTTTTTTGGTAGATTTTTACAAAGAAAATTAAAAAGAAAGTCTTTCAAGTCATTTCAAGTAAATAAAGGTTAAAGAAAGAGACAGTATTTGTCAGTATAAAAATTATGATTTGTCAATATTAAGTACGACAGCGACAAATTTTAATAAGTTTTCAAGTAAAAATACAAAAAAAACATTTCGCCTACAAAGGGCATATTGACCAAAATCACATCCAAAAATCGGCCACTATCTCCTGGTCTTTATGCAACAATGCTTGGAAAAATTTATTGGCATTTGTGTAATTTGTAGATTAGATTTTTGTAGTCATGAGTATAATTTTCTTTAAAAATTTGACTGCTCTTTTTACTCGAATACCTATAGTGAATACAGTCTAACTTTCCCCGCATGCATCTCACAAACAAAATGATTTTTGACAAGTTTTTTCTCCATATTTCGATCCAATAATTTCGATTCCAGAATTACGGGCATTATGTAAACAAGTAAAAATTGCACAAGACTCTTGTATGCTCGGTCTTTTGCGTAAGTCTTGCACTACTCTGTCTTGGTCTTGTTCTTGCTTTTTTTGCAAGACCAAGACCAGCTAGTCTCGCTCATCACTACATTTTGTTAGACTTCAGTAATGATCTTAATAAACGTGCATTAATTCAGTCGACATTTCAGTTTGACACTATAAGTATCAGTAGGGATTAACGATCTGAGGTGGTTTTAATTAAATTAGTTTAACACCTTTAGGCAAACCTTTTATGTAGGTACTGCCCGCAATATTTCCTTGTACGAAAGTACGAAACTGCTAAATTAATCTTCCACATTTTCTTTAAAAAAAGTTTAATCCACGCATGGGGGCAAATCGTACCTTAGCCAGGTATTTAATTGTCAATGCTTAACTCTCCGTTCAAGCAGAACAAAGCCGTTAAAATATTTTTATTGAAAAAATTGGAAACATTTCGTCTCTACTTGGCACCAAATTTAAAAAATCGAGATTCTTTTAACTCGGTTCTGCAAAAACTCCCCCAAGGAGCAGTGAAAGGTACCCGATTCGAAGTCTAGTATTGTGTTTAACAGTATTTTAATTGTTTTAATTATTATAACTTACGCGGAATTACTTAACTCGGATAAAATCGGTGCACACTTTATCGAGTTTTCTTAACTACAGGTTACGAGTAGATTGCTTTGATTAAAGTGATATTGCCGATCTGTTTTCGACGTTTACTGTTGATGGACTGTTTAATAGAAAAAATTGTTATATAATTATAATAAAATCACATAATATTATGACTTTGAAAATATAATCTTTCCCCGTTGGCGTCAGCATTTTATAAAAAATTCCTTGATCAACCACTCCAGTATCAGTTTCAGGGTTCAGGTTCAGTTTCATCAGGCATATTATTTCGCAGTGTGTTCAAAAGTATGGACGTCTAATATTACTTCTTAGTATTCGAAACATTACACCGATCTTTATAATGGCGACTAATGGAAAGCGTTTTAAATAAATTGCATGGTCGAATTTCGAGAATCCTGACGAGAAATCTCGATGTTTCAATCTCTAAACGAATCTTGTTTTAACTTTGGAGCATGAATGATCGTCATCCTTTCTCGCCTCATAAAATGATAAAATAATAGCTAATATTTTAGAAATGATTTTTTCAAAGAATTCTATTGATTATCTAATAACTTTATTGATTTTTAAGGCCATTTTAAGAGAATTGATAACTCTCTCAAGATTTGATTTTTTTTACTTGACTTTTGGGAGATTATATGTTGACATTCTCATATACATACCTATCAAAGTTTTTCAAGTACTTTTATTCTAAAAATGAGGGAGATTTTTGTATTAAAAAACATAAATCCTAATAAAAGAACAAATTGCTGGATAACACCAGCGATAAAGGTGTCATGCACAACAAAATGAAGATTGTATCATATGAAGGAAACTGGGCAGGTGGAGGCAGAGTTCTTCAGCACATATTGTAGAATTTAAAAAAAAGTCATAAAACAAGCAAAAAAATCTCAAATGAATCCTACATAAAAGAATCAGATGATAAAAATAAAGCCACCTGGAATCTTGTAAAAAATATATCAAATAAAAATAATAAAACTGAACTAATATGTAAAAATTTCTCTAAAAAGTATAATAACAATAAAACAATCCTAAATAAATTTAACGAATACTTCATAAACTCTTCAGGCGCGAAATTACATAGCCAGAAGGATTCTCATGTTAATAATAAAATCAAAACTTTATCAACTATTTATCTAAGTCCCACTACTCCACAAGAAATTGAACATTGTATAAAGAGCTTAAAAGATAAAAAATCAACAGGGTGTGATGAGATTCCAATTACTTTGCTGAAGGAAACTGCTTCTATTATATCCATACCTCTCTCCTACATAATTAACCTAAGTAACTCTCTCTACAGGACGTTTCCCAAATGTCTTCAAAATAACAATGGTAAGAGCTTTCTATAAAAAAGGTAAAAAGGATGAGGAATCCAACTACTCTCGTTTTCTTCTTCAAACGGGAACCATACATCTGACGTCAAAACACTACATGGAACGCCTTCCATATTCCTGATTTTTTCGATTTCTTCTCACTAGGAGAAGAAGGGATCCTCTTCAACATATCTGAAATATCAGAGCTATTGCTTGAAAATGATATATCATTAGTAAACAGGCACTGGTACTTGATTGCTTATTGCCTACGTCTCATTGTTTAGATACAACATGTTATTCTCGCTGGTATTTAGTGATGCCTACGAGACAAGACCAGACGAGACTTTGAATAAAAGTCTCGTCTCGCCTCATGTCTCGCGCGAGAGTCTCGCAAAGATCTCGCAAAATGTTCAAGTTTCCTGTGTAAATGAAATACACAAATAAAATCAGTTCAAATTTTTATTTTAATGAACAAAAACATAATAATCTAACAAGAAAACAAAAATAGAAAAAAAAACGAAAATCTGTCATAGATACATGAAATACAAATAATAAATAATAAAATCAGTTCAAAATTTCATTTCAACGAACAAAAACAAAATACAGAGAAAAAAACGAAAATATATTATGTAGTGTGTGTCACTTTTCATGAATCCTCCCTAATATCTCAGATATTTAAAATGCGATTTTTTCTCAAACTTCGATGGTAATAACTATTGTATATTGGGAAATGGGAAAATGAATAAATTGGCATCATATACAATTTTATTTATCATTGGCTTATGGTAAGTAAGAGTAAAAATTGGATAGATTTTTCCCCAACTGAGGTGTTTGGGTGGATTCATGAAAAGTATATAATCATGTAACTTGGTCAACTTGTTGAACAATATTTTTATTTTTAACCCAGTCATTTAAACATAAAAGGCATCTAGCTGATGTATTATTCAGCCGGTTACGATGTTTTCTTATGATTAAAGAAGCCCGGGATAACAGCCTTTCTGCCGGTACAGATGTGGCTTGGATGCTGAGAAAATCCCTCGCCATCGCACTCAAGACCGGAAACTGACAATCATGGTCCTTCCACCATTATAGCATATTTGTTGTCTTGTCACATCGTGGCTTGGAAATATAGTGTTGAAACTCCTCCAGCACTCCTTCGCTAGGCGATGATGATGACGCCACCTGATACAGAGCATCAAAATCGATTTCAAAATCTGAGTTTAAAGAGTCTTTGTGATAATCAAGTTCTGAACTTTTCAGTGTCTCTGTTTTTTTTTTATTTTTCACCATCAAATTTTGAGGAATAAATTTTGAAAATATTTTCATATTTTTCGAGGCTGGTTTTCTTCAAGTCTTTACCCCACGTGGTAGCGTCAAAAGTTTCTAAATTATGCCAGGGATCCAAAATATAGACTACGGTATATATTATATCCAATTAGTTTTTTGCCTGAAAGCCCATAATAAGCTGTTCATCCACTTTGTTTCGGTCGGCTTTCAAGAATTTTACTTTCAAGTTTGTCAATTAACAGATTGATTGATACAATAACCATTGGCAACGTAGCATATTTTTCTCCTTGTAATTTTTTTGTTAAAATTTTAAAGTTTATTAACATTTTATGAACTTCTTCAAGCGTTGCCCATTCAGTTTCTGCTACTGCGAATTTTTTAGGTCTGCATTTTGACATAAGAAATTGAGCCAGTTTTTACATTTCAGTGCAACTGCTAGCATGTCATCACTGGAATTCCATCGTGTCCATATATCTAACACAGGGGTAAGATTACTTGCATCCCCAGTTGCTTAACAGGCACCTCTAAATCTTATTAAAAGCTGCTCTGAACGTTTGATTTTTGAAAAATCAGACCTTATTTTGCAAATCGCGTTACAGTTGTCATAATCTCTTCAATTTGATTTTCTATGTCATTTTCGTCACTGCTATCATCAGAGTCATCACTAATGTGTTCTTCGATAATGGTCGCTGTAGTCGTGCTCACTAATTTTAAAGTCTTGAATAAATCTTGCACAGCTATGTTTAATATATGCCTAAAACACCTAAAGTGACAGTCTTCTATATTTAATTGTGGTATAAGGGTCTGAAGCTCTTCGATAAAAGTTGTGTTTGCCGAAGCATTGTCAACTGTTATGCCTTGAATTTTATTAGTTAATTGTTTTTCTTTCAGACATTGATAGAAAGTTCTTGCGATATCTTTCCCTGTATGTTTTCCTAGAGAAGGTACAAAATCCAGAGTTATAGATTGTAATTCCCACGAGTCATCAATGTAATGACAAGTTATACCATAGGAAGATCTTCATTTAAAAAATATGCTTCAATAACACACCCAATAATTAATTATATATTTGACATTTTTATCTGCGATACTTCGAGGTTTTTGCGAGACTCTCGTGCGAGATTTGAGACGAGACTTTGTGAGAATCTCGTCTTGTCTCGGAAGGAAAATTTAAAGTATCGTCTCGAGTCTCGTCTCGAAAGCGAGACGAGACGAGAGTCTCGCAAACGAGAATATCGTAGGCATCACTACTGGTATTTGGTATAGTTCTTTTTCAATGTCTGGATTTTCCAAATTTTCAGAATGGATTAAGCTTATTATCTGAAAAAAAAAACATAGTGAAAAAAGTGCTAATAAAACTGAATGACCAAAAGTAGGGAAAATCAAATAATTTCTACTAATGGCCAGCACATTTCAACAAAATAAATAACGTTTGAATGGTTGCAATAAGCTAAAAAAACACCATCCGACACACACACTCGACTCCCAACTTGGATTTCTTCAGATGTCCTTTAAGGTAAATGCTAAGGATTGCGACCACTAGCTGCAATATGTGACTTTCAAATTTATACCGAATCAAATATGGCTACTCACAATCCATTCATTGAAATCAATGAATCAATGAAAGCTTGAAGCTTCATTGCTTCACGTGTAGTGTGTAGTATATCGGCACTGAGCGTTTGTTTACTATTTTAGAATGTCTAATATTTCACTGCACGCATGGCTATCCGCTCGCTTCGCTCACTCCGGGGTGCTCCCAACCAAAACTAACCCAAATTTTTGTCATGAGAAAAGCGTGTAGTATTTACTGTCCAGTGAATTGTTTTCAGTGGCTTTGGTGGCGCAGTGGCTAGATGCTGTATTTGTGATATGGCAGCCCGGGTTCAAATCCCGTCAGTGGCAAGACTTTATTTTTAAAGGTTTTGTTTGTTTCTTTTTCAAATTTGGGTTAGTTTTGTTTGGCTGCGCAAGCGAAGTGAGCGGAGAGCCATGCGTTAATTGAAATATTAGACATTCTAAAATAATAAACAAACGCTCAATGCCGGTGTCCTAAACACTACACGTGAAGCTTTAAGCTTCCATCATTGATTTCAATGGATAAGTGTATACAGGGCGATGGCCCGAATATCTCCGGAAGTACATGGAATTTTAAACTTTATAAACGGCATACTGTTAGGCGCCTAAACCCGTAATTTTGCCTTAATTTGGCCAACACTGTATCTTTTACGGTTTTCGAGTTCCCCATACATAGACTCGGATTCGAGCCACCCTGTAAGCATAATTTTTTTGGCTACTCCACCAGCGAAATAAGATTTACTCCACTTCTAAAGCTTCATTTAACAAATCTTCGAGGAAAATTATTGGTTAATTAATTAAAATTATATAATGCTTAATATTTGAAAGAAAAATGGGGCGGTTGGCCATAAGTGGGGTAGTGGCCATAAGTGATGACTGCCCTAATACCCATACCAGAAATGAACCTTATTTTCAATTTCTCAACAATAAGTCATTCATTATAAAAATCATGATGAGAAATCTTAATTTTTCAATCTCTTATCGAACCTTGTCTATTCCTTCTTATTCATGGTTGGATAATTAAGACTTTACTGAATGATAATATAAATAATAAAACATTTTTTCCTCTTTCCTAAGCGGTTTTTTCATGGTAGTAAAATTATGTCTAAAAGTTAAATAAGCTTATTATTTCTTAAAGTTAAGACGAGAGTTAAGTTGACTATTAGAGCACGTGTGCTGAACGAGCCTAAAAAAGTGTTCACTTTCTGACTGTTTTCTATCTGGCTTGGCTGAAGTCGACGCCGACTTTACCCGAATGAGCGTTGCATACACAAGCGTGTCGCGTCATGCGTAACGGCTCAATCTCATTCACTACTCACAAAAACATGTGCTGAACGTGCCTAATGAAATAAAAAAAAACAAAAACCATGAATCACTAGGGGACTGAAAATTTCTGCTAAGAATATGCGGCCTCTTCATTATATTAGGAAGTACTTTTTGGATAATGAACATTTTATGGCCTATTTTTCCAAGTATAGACGAATTTATACGTGGAGGATTGTCAACGAGTTGCGGGGAAGGAGTTGTAGGACCACATGTGGGGACTCCAAATTATCCTCCGAGGAGATCAACGGCTTTTTTTTATTCCATAGCTGCATCACTGTCTAGTCTTTCACCGTTCCTGGGAAATATTAATGTTCCAGATTCTTACTTTTTATCCCCCACCGATATCGAAGAGCTTAAACGTATCTACTATATCTGATATCAAGAGAAGCAGAGCGTCGGGATGGGATGGAATCTTGATTAGGATATTTTTGGAGCTGCCGGATGATGCACTGGGTGTTTTGGTGTAGTGTATAAACCATTTTTTTTGCAATGGCAATTTTCCAGCTTGTTTGAAGGTTGCTACAGCTATTCCCCAATTTAAAGGTGATGATCAGGACCAGGCAGCAAAGTAAAGACCCATTGCTCTCTTGCCTACTTTATCAAAAATTTTGGAAAGATTGGTCAAAAAGCGAGTTGTGGAGTTTCTGTGTAGGCACGGAGTGTTGAGGTTTGAACAGTTTGGCTTCCAGACGGGGAGGAGTACGGATGATGCAATATTTTTGTTTCTGGAAAATTAATGAAGGGGAAGTGGCTGCGGCAGTCTTCTGTGATTTATCAGAAGCTTTTGATTGTTGAATCACAGGAAACTACATAACACATAAACTAACATATTGAAGTTTGTCACAATCGTCAGGAGATTTAATTATAAGGTCATCGGCAAATAGTAGAAAAAGACATAGGGTGAAACATTCATAAATGTCGTTTATAAAAATGTTAAAAAAGAGCGGTCCAAGGTGCGAGCCCTGGGGCACCCCTGATGTTACTAGTATTACCCTTGAAAGAAAACTCCCAATTTTGACAACCTGTTTACGGCCAGACAAGTAGCTACAACACCATGAAATCATGGGTCCGTCGATTCCGATTAGTTTTAGTTTGTGCAATGACATGTTGTGGGGGACTCTATCAAACGCCTTGGAGAAGTCGGTGTAAATAGTGTCAACCTGACATCCCCTCTCCAAGGCGTCTAACAGAAAATCTAATTGAGTAAGAAGATTTAGCTCAGTAGACCTGCCTGGCCTGAAACCAAACTGTTCATTGATTAGCTGTGGCCCTAATAGAGGTGTCAGACAGTCACACACTAAACTCTCAAAAACTTTAAAGATATTGCTGATGATACTTATAGGCCGATAATTGGTTACCAATGATTTATCGGCAGATTTAAAGATAGGCTTTAGAAAACTTTCTTTTTCCAGTATTCTGGAAAAACTCCAGTTTGAAGAGAAAGATTAAATATATAGAATAATGGCCTTGAAAGTTTAAAGCTGCATTTTTTTAGGAAAATAGGAGGTACACCATTTGGTCCAGGGCCCTTTTTAACGTCAAGATTAGAGAGTTTGGTAAATATGTCAGAAATTAGAATTTGATGGCTAGTGATGTGGACAGTCGA
>MU181939.1:592942-626521 GCA_016904865.1 Pissodes strobi | reverse complement strand
AATATGTCAGAAATTAGAATTTGATGGCTAGTGATGTGGACAGTCGAAGTAGGTATTTCATGCAAAGGAATATCAAGATGGTTATGTGAATAAACCGTTGAGAAATAATCTGCATACTTGTTAACAATGTCTTCACCAGAGCAACTTGACCTCTCCAGATATTTAAGCTCATTTGGAAACGAGTTATTTTTCCTTTTGTTGTTAACAAATGACCAAAATTCTTTTATGTTGGATTTGATGGACATTTCTGTACCATGGATGTATTGTGTATAGCATTCCCATGTCAAATTCTTACATAAGAGTCTCAAGTCAGAAAATTTCCCATAATCAACAACAGAACGTGTAAGCTTGTATTTTTTATGTGGTTTTTTCTTAAGAATTATATAGTTTTTTAACTCAGCAGAGAACCATATCGGAAACTTTCTGGCAGAGAACTTTTTCAAAGGTACAAATTTATCAATAGCAATAAAGATGATTTCATAGAAAATATTTCAAGAGTCTGACTAATAAATAAAAAGTCCCAGTTAAATTGATTTAAAAACATAATTATATCATAAAAATTTGCTGAATTAAAGTCTCTATAAAAACCATTGAACTCAAGGCCAATTTCAGTCTCGAAATAGTTAGCTCTTAACTTAACGCTTAAAGGTGGGTGAACAACTGAAGGAACCAAAAAACAGTCAGCAAGCATGACTTCCGTTGAGGAGTCCTGTGTAAGAACCAGATCCAAAAGACTGTTGTGGGATGTTGAGTGCTGGTTGATATGGAATAAATTATGGAAGTTCCTTGTGTTTGACAAAGCCTCCACACTGGCAGTCTCCCGAGGTGGTGCCGCATTGGTAGTTACTGATGAACTGAGGTTGCCATTCTGCCATATGGCATATGGTAGGTTACAGTCCCCAATGATGTGTAGAGCTGAGTTTGGCATGAGAAGTGCAAGAGAATCCAAGGTGTCAGAAAATGTAGTATATAATTGTGCCGGTGAACTGGGTGGAATGTAAACTGCTCTTAGTATAAAATTAGAATTCTTTGAACCCACCGACACAAAAACCTGATCAATGTCATCAGGGACTTCAAGACGTATGCTTTGTATAGATTTGTGTATTGCTATTAAGACTCCACCGCCTCTCTTGATGATGCTGGAGCTGGCTGAACGATCCTGGCGATAAATGTTAAAGTCAGTAAAGTTGAGTTCAGGATCATATATGCCGCTATGTAGCCATGTCTCAGTTAAAACGAATATGTCATGATGACAGGGTAAAAGGTTTAGTTTAAGTAAATTTAGTTTGGTTCTCAAGCCCTGAGTATTCTGGTAGTATATAGAGACGCTTTTAGGCACTTTAGACTGATTTAGTTTTTTTTTACAATTTTGGGGGCACCTTGATAGTACCTAATTTGTATATCTTTTTCACCATTGTCTATTCTTTGCTTCAGCTCCGCTTTGACTTTCGCTTCAGCCTCAGCCTGAATTTTAGTCAAATCAAGACCGATGTAGATGTTTCTGCCCTTGAGTTTGGTTCTGGAGCGAATAACATGCTGAGCATCCTCTTGATTTTCAAACATAACCTTGAGGCACCTATGACCAATTTTGTTTGGTTTACCAATCCTCACAGTATTTTTTATTACTGCATTTGATATGCAAAAGGTCATTCATATCAGTAAGGTCCCGATTTTGTTCGGGCAGGTTGTAAACAACAACAGTGTTTATACGGCTTTGGCGATCTTGAAGTTCGACAAAAAAGTCAATATGCAATACACTAGTGCTATTGTTAGGTATAGTTACAAGCTTTAGTTTGAGATCATCCTTTAAAACCTGCATTTCCCCTTTAGTTGGTCAATTGCTGATAGTATTGATGGTATTTGTAACAAGCCAGATTGGCAATCATCACAAAAATATTTCAGAGTACGCTGACTCTTAAGCTCGATCACACGGATTTCTGACGAGTTTAATCCCGAACAAACAAGTTTGTGGATTGCTCTATTACAGCTATCGCAGCTTGTAAGTAACTTAGTATTATCTTCAATAGATTTACACTTCAGGCACTGCATGGTATTTCGACAATCATAGAACTATTTGTCCTTTTTCTTCTTCTGGATGGTGGATGAATGTCTACAGGGTAGATTTGAGACAATATTTTCATTAATTTCACAGGAAAAACTGAAAAAAACTTGGAAAAAATTTTTAGCTTGTAATGCAGTAAACAAACGCATAACCTTGTTTGATATTTTGAATTAGTAATTATTATTGTGTAAGAATGGTCTGTAAGTATTTATGTATTGATTAGGTTGTTTGCACTGATTGCCAGTAGGTTCTAATGACTAGACCATAGGTTTCTTTTACCTCTTTTTCAGCTTTGTCAATGAATTTTCTTCGAGACAATAAAGCATTTTTAAAGTTGAATTTGAATTTGAAACTAGCTCATGAATTATAACATGATGTATGCGAATTTGATCATTTTAAAGACGTAGGGCATGTCATCCTTACATTCCAAGGCATTTTCGAGCTTTTTATAATCGTATGTAAAAAATACCAAACCATCATGAACTATTTTGAAATTTAACATACCCATGGGAAATTTTATGTTGAATTTGATTTTGAACAGGAAGAGTTCGAAAATTTCCTCAGTTTTTCTTAAATCGATGCGTGTGACTGGACTCACCCAATTTTTTCTATTAATTTCAGATTAACTTCTAATGCTATAAATCCGAAAAAGATCATGTATTTTTCAGCAATATTCACGTTTCGGAGTTATTCATATTAGTGAAAAAGTGATAACCCAGATTAATCCAAACTTTAATCCGAATTTATGCGACCCTAAAGAATTGCGGTTTATTTTATAGAGAAGCTTTCTTATAGGGGGGAAGAGCTACATGGTGACTTAATTTTTAAGACCTCTCAAAACCGTGTGCAGATTTAAAGGAATAGTACAATAAAATTTAATAATTTTAATGGCAATACTATATATAGCTCATTCAAAAGAACTGTTAATTTTATTATTGTTCCTAAATTATCGAAGGTATTACGTGTGTACTATTACAATTCATACAACAAGTCCAGTTGAATTATTCTGTGAGAACTACAAAAAAAATTATAAATATTAATCCACCATTGTTTCTTCAAACACAATTAATAGTTCATTATGTTTTTTCTTTTGTATGCTCGTTGCCTAATAGCACAGATCTAGGTAGTACATTACGATAGGTTTTGCTTTTATCTGGCTGACGAAACAATGACAACGGCAACAGCTTATTTGGTAATAAATTATTGAAATTAAATCAATCGTTAGTGATTCATGATCCACGAGATAAAAAAACGACATTTATTGCTCGCCTTTTTATGTAACATCGAATAAACTTTCTCGATTTGCTTTGTAACACCCTTTTGCGACAGTTCTTTTTTTCAATTGCGGACGGGATCTTTCTAGAAATACGATATTTTATAATAGAAGCTCTAAAAAAAGTCTAGCCTTGCGGTTACCGAGACATTGAACAGTTAATTAGCGATTATTGCAATATTTAAAATTGTTTCTGCAAAATTGGATTTGTTAATTTAGATTAGTGTGCTTCGATAGTTAGATGCGGTAATGAAAATAAGTACGGAGTCTGCACCAAGGTGTCCAAGTGCAATAAGGACAGTTTTAAATTTCGTTTCGGATTTACTTACCTATAATCTGTCACGTTGTATCCTCTTAACTCCAGAATACGGTCGTTCTTGGCGTGGGTACCACTAGCAGGTACATGGGCGAACGTGCACCCAAATTGGGGTGCGGTATTATAGCCTATAACCAAATTCATCTCAGTTGCTAGACGAAATGAATATTTTTCTAAAATAAACTTGTGATTATATTTTCGTTCAGTATCGTGTAGAAATACTATGTTTAATCATCTATATCTCCTTTTAGACAATATTTTAAGTTTTTATTAAAAAATGGTGGTTAATTACTTATTACTTCGTTTTTCGTAATGGCGTAAGTAGAAAAGTAAGCCGCAAAAATTAGATGGCGAAAGCACATCTACCCCATCCTTCCGTTAGGGGTCTTAATTAAACCAATAGAAATGCACAAAAGTGACAGTTAATGGGTGAAATTTATGAAATTTGAAAAATGTAAAAACAAATCCAGTAACTGTTTCTGCTAGATTAGAATTGATTTTGAGCATGCCTTGGGTTAGTCTGGGTTAACTTTAGTTGGTTGCGCCCGCGAAGCGAGCGAAGCGACCGGAGGGCATGCATTTTCCTTCGCTTATCTAGCTCTGCCCATTAACTGTCACTCTTATGCATCCTTATTGGTTTAATTAAGACCCATAACGTAACTATTGTGTGGATGTACTCTCGCATTTAGATGCCGCCTGTTAACATTACTCTTTGAAGTGCCGCCATTTAAAAACAAGCAAAGAATGTTAACTTCTAACTCAAAATAAGTATGCTTTAAGTAATATTTTATAACTAAATACAGGCTACTTATTAAAATAATAGTTTTTTTGAAGTTTTATGATTACAAGAATATGTCAAGAAATGTATGTGAAGCTAGCTCCTTGGGAGCTGGCTCCTAAAATTTAGCAGCAAACCAAAAGCAAATCAGGAGCATAACTAAATTGTAGGAGCTGTAAGGAGGTAGCCCCTAAATAACTATACAATCGGTTAGTAATGTTAGTATTCACTTTTAACTTCAAATAAAGCATCATAAAGCAATAATATAAATTGTATCTAACAATCTCACTTTGTAACTTACACTGAAAAAAAAATAGAGTGTTGTATGAGAAGAACCTTATATCTCAGTTAAATAATAGACAATTCGATTTGATTTTTTAACATAAATAAAGCATGAATAGGCAAGCTGAAAATCAATATCAAAATGCCGTGGCAAATGCTGCTTACACTGAAAAAAGTATTATTCTAATTAGAAGTACATTATATCTCGATTAAATCCCGAACAATTCGAATTGTACTTTTAACATTCATAAAGCGTGAGTAGACAAGTTGAAAATTAATACCAAAGGACCGTGACAAACGCTACTTACACTGATAAAAAGTATTATTTTTTATATGAAAAGACCTTATATATATCCCATATTACATCAAAAATTTTTTTTCAGTGTAAGTAGAGTTTGTCACGGCATTTTGATATTGGTTTTCCACTTTCCTATTGATGCTTTATATATGCTAAAAATATAAATTGAATTGTTTGGGACTTAATCCAGATATAAGGTGCTCCCATATTAAAATAAAAAAATTTTCAGTGTAAGTAGCGTTTGTCACGCCAGTTTGATATTGATTTGCAGCTTGCTTATGGATGCTATATGCTATAAATATCAATCGAATTATGTGGGATTTAATCAAGATATTCTGACCAACCTTAAGCGTTGGATGCCAAATTATTGGCTAATTGCTCATTAGGCGGTCCTTATGCCAAGTTTACTCAGCGGGTTCAATTTTTTTAAAAGGCGTGGGTCTATGTCTTGGTAGTTAGGGTAGGGCACCACTAATTTTTTTACAAGAAATTTATCAATGATTACTGACCTTGAAAATAAGTTATTAAAATTTAGAAAAATGGTCTGCAAAAGAACGTTGAAAAATTTTAAATACACAGATTAGTTATTATTTTGACCGCAATTTACCAAAATAAACATCAAGATTACAAATTACTTATTTATTTAAAAATGTAAACTTACACCAAACTGTTTCAGGGCAAATGGTTACTAATAAGAAGATTCTCTTGTAAGGTATTTCACTCATGAAATTACAAGAATACTAAATCAAAGCAACATACGATACTACTTCTTAAATAATGCCCTAAAACCTTAATATTGCCTAAGTCTTATTGTATAAGTATAACCAGTAAATATATGCAGGTATAAATGAAATGATTGTTAACCAAATTTAACCTAAATCAAGCGACAGTAGCAGCGACTATATGAGTAGACCAATAAACATTCCTGAATAATACCAAATCAATAAAATAACCAGTGAGATAAATATATACATATACATCCGTTACATATTATCTATCTGAACAAAATGTAAATCGTCGGAATATTTCCGAATTTATTTCACTTAAATTGGAGTTCACTTTAAGGAGTTCTACGAGTCTGCTTACAAAAACATTCGATTATTTTCCGGAATTTTACATTTTTTTGACGAGATTCTAGGAATTCAAAAAATAAATTGTGAATTCCGAAATTTCGAGTTTGCTATGCTATATGGGTTTCTACGAAGGTACTTATGATAAGTAGCAACAAAAAATAATTCACGAAACACGCCCAAAATTAGAGGGATGTGTTACAAAATGGCAATACTTTATGCATGCGAATATGCTTTTTCTAAATTCTGCCATTTCGAATTTATTTTACGGAATTCCCAGTGTTTACGATAGTTCGTATAAAGACGGAATAAACCCAGAAAAGCAAATTCACAATTTAGAATTTGTTATGTGGAATTTCGCCGATCCTGCAAAACAATAACTGATAATTTCTCTGCAAAACAATGTGAGAACTCCGAATTTATTTTACGGAATTCCTAAATTACTTATGGATTTTTACCTACGAATTCAATGAAGGGCACCATATAATTTTCTTAAGTTCCGCAGAGTTGTTTCTGAATTTCGAATTTATTTTATGGAATTCAGTCTTTACCAAATTTCGAGAGAGGAGTTTACGCGTATAATGCTTCTAATTTCCGCAAAGCGAATTCTGAATATAAAATATATTTCACGGAATTGAATTTATTTTATCTGCGAAATTGTGAGCAAAATGTCCATTTCGCAAATCAAGCAATTTCTGAATTTCGAATATATTTTTCGTTATTTCGAATGTTCACGAAATTCAATACAAAGTCGGAAATCAGCAATATCAGAATTAAGAGCTTTTCTCTCAAAATTCCACTAATAAAAATCAGAAGAAAGGGTAAATCGTCGGAATATTTCCGAATTTATTTGACTTAAATTCGAGTTTTCTAAGGAATTCTACGAGTCTACTTACAAAAATATTTAATTATATTTTCCGAAATTATACATTTATTTATTTTACAAGAATCTAAGAATGTAAAGAATAAATTGCGAATTCCGAATTTAGCTTACGAATTTCGACTTTACTATGTTCTATTATAGGTTTCTACGAATGTACTTATTATGAAAAGTAGGAGCAAAAAAAAGTCCACGAAACAAAATTGCAATATCAGAATTAAAAGCTTTTTCTCTAAATTCCAATTAAAAAAATTTGTACAAAATGAAAATTGTCGGAGGCGAGAGAGGAAGTTTCCGAACTTATTTGACGGAAATTCGAGGAATTGTAGGAATCTACTTATAAAAACATTTAATTATTTTCCGAAATTTTACATTTCATTTACGCGATTCCAGGAATTGTGAATTCCGAATTAACTTTACAAAATTTTGAGTTGGCTATGTTTTACATTTTTTTACGAATTTACTTTTGAATAATGGGATTAAGCAAAAAAATCACGCCCAAAATTAGAGGGATGTTTTACAAAATTGCAATACTTTTTGTACACGAATTGAGTTCAAGTCGACTCCGATATCAAGGCGACAAATTAAATGAGCTAATTTCAGTTATGTCAAATAAATTACTGCCATGAGATTTACAGCCAAATACACTACAAAATTAGGTAATCGGACACTAGCCAAATTAATTCTCTAACTAAAGATACAATTATGTATCTCTTTTAAAGGTAAGCAAGTTGGCTAGATCAATAAACGCTACAAAAATGAGGAACCCTCCTGAAAAATTAAACTGAATATTTTTTATTGCAAATTATAGAACAGTGTAATAAATCGATACCTATAGATATAGGTACTCATGGTGCGACGTAACAATCCATGTGCGTGACGTCATAAGGCGTTGTGTCTGCCTCATTTTTTGACTTATGAGAAAAAGAAAAAGCAAATGTCCACTTATTTTTCATAGGCTATCGAAATCGGCAATACAAAAATTGATGAAGCTTTCTCATTAATGAGAATATAAACGAAGAATATATAACGATAAATGATACATAATGGTAAGAAATACACGATAATTTAGGCAAATGACCTACAATCATTTGATTATATATTCATTAATTAAAATTATATATATCGGTAAGCTATATACGTTAATTAAGGCAAATTACCTACAGTCGCCTAACTATATAATCATTAATTAAAATTATATATCACGGTAAGAAACATGCGTCATTGATTATATATTCATTAATTAAAATTATCAATAAACCTTGTCTAACTTGGACACTTACTAAAACTTGGAAGAGAAAACCAGACCGCAGAGATAACAAGAAGAATTGGACTATCCTGGTGTGCTTTCGGTCGCCTAAATTACATCTTCAAAAACCAAACCATTCCCATGTGTCTAAAAAGAAAAATGTACGATGCCTGTGTTTTGCCAGTGGCTACTTATGGACTGGAGACTGCGACTATGACAGAGAAAAGCGCCGACAGTTTGAGAAAATCGCAAAGAGTTATGGAAAGAAGAATGTTGGGAGTAACTCTTAGACAAAGAATAAGAAATGAGGACATTCGAGACAGCACCAGGATAACAGATATTATCGAGTGCATCGCACACATGAAATGGCAGTGGGTTGGACATGTGGCTAGACAGGACTGTGATCGATGGACTGCAAGACTCGTTCATTGGAGACCCAGAGAAACTAACCGGAGCAGGGGAAGGCCCCAAAAACGATGGCTTGATGACATTAAACAACACGTAGGACGACACTGGTTTCAGCTGGCGAAAGACAGAGGTGCATGGAAAAGAGAAGGAGAGGCCTTTATCCAACAGTGGACAGTTACAGGCCGGTGATGATGATGATGAATTAAAATTATATATACCGGTAATTTACGATAAAAAAAGGCAAACTACCTACAGTCGCCTATCTATATAAACATTAATTAAAAGGATATATAACAGTAAGAAATATACGGTAATTAAGGCACCTAAATAAATTAAAATTGATTTTACTTTATTCTGATCGAAGTTGTTGGCACATCCTGCATAGTATGCCTCCACCATATGGTCATATCGTCATTCTGACAAAAAAGGCCTCGGTACGGCTAACTGACGGCGGGATTAGCTAGGTCAGCGTGAAATTCTATCTCGCAGAAGGAATTTTACCCCATAGAAGGAATTCTGTCTGGCAGAAGGACCTTAGGTAAATGATAAATAACTTTAGCCATCTTAAATAGAAGCACTCGTGTCGAACATACCGTTAAAAAAAAGGGGTCACCATACTAGTTCATCACCAACGTGTATAGACGGGTGTACCTATTTTGCTGATCAGCAAAGAGTGATAATGTAATTTTGCGGTAGGGAATAACTTATTGAAGTGCAGTCAGTCAACAGATCTGATCGCCCCCAACTGCCGGCCGAATATCGAAAAATTTAAATATACAGCTAATTTTTGGGCAGATTTGATGCGGTCACTTAGCAGGGGGCGGTAAAGACAGTATAACATTACCAAAGCATAACTGATGCGTCTGACCGCCTCACCTGCCGCCCCAATATCAAAAAACTGAAATATACACTTGATTTTTAGACAGATTTCATTCGGTCAATCATCAGAGGTGCAGTCAACACAGTACAACATTATTACAGCATAACCGCGTCTGGCCGCCCCCACCTGCCGCCTTAATATCGAAAAATTTAAATATACTGATTTTTAAGCAGATTGATGCGGTCACTTAGCAGGGGGTGCGGTCAAGACAGTATATAATATTATTAAAGCATAACCGCATTTGACCACCCCACCTGCTGGTTTAATGTTGTGCTTTGTTGACTGCACCTCTGATGAGCGACCGCATCAAATCTGTCTAAAAATCAGCAGTATATTTAAATTTATCGATATTGGGGCGGCAGGTAGGGGCGGTCAGATTTGGTTATGCTGCAAAAATGTTGTACTGTTGAGTGACCCCACCTGAATAACTTATCCGTTTCTGTACAATTACATTAGCACTCTCTATTGATCAGCAAATACTGACGATATGGCCAATAATTTTAGAAAATATACATTATACTTAATTTGCTTAATTATACGACGATACAATCAGGCGCTAGTAAGACCTGAGAGTCAAAAATAGCAATTATAAATTCCGATACGGAAAAAGGCCTGCTCTGCTTGAGTGTTCAGGCCAGAAGGGCTATCTATTTTCTCAAAAAAAATATATACCACATCTGTCAAGTGGCGCTGATACTACTACGACCGGTATCGAGCAGGTTGGTATTCCGGTAGTAAGGTCGCGCGAAGTAAGGTAGCAAGAGTATCGATAACGCAAATCGACCAGTAAAATGAGAAAATCGCCATACTGTATTTAATAACATTTACAACGTTACAGTATATAAGGTACTTCCCATATTGGAATAATGTTTTTTTCAATGTAAGTAGCAATTGTCACGGCATTGTGATATTGATTTTCAGCTTTTTTTTATATTCGGCACACACACAAAAGGAAAATCCTATACCACTCAACGAGCGGTGCGTGTGCGGAGAAGATGATGTACGTTGCACTTGAAGCGCTGTAGGTTGTAGTTTTAGGAAATGACATTACTTGGAAGTCCATTCCAGAGCGAGACAGTTCTCCAGACAAAGGAGTCCCACAACAGCGACGTCCTAGGTGTTCGCAACTGAATTGTATGTTGATGAGTGTGTGTCTGACGGGTGTTTCTGTGTGGGATAACTTTGGACAGAATCATAAGTGCCAGCTCGTTCGAACAGCTTCCGTAGTAGTATCGATAGTAAAGAGATAGGTCCGCCACTTCTCTTCGATGTTCAAGGCTATCAAAATCTTTAGCCAACTCTGTGTCATCTTCAAGACCGATTGCTCTCCTCTGCATGGAGTCCAATATCTTGAGCAAGTGTTTGGGTGCCGAGCTCCACATATGGGAACAATATTCCAGAGATGGTCTTATCTGGGCCTTATAGAGCAGTAAGAGCTTATGAGGTGTATACAACTTTTTTGCTCTATAGAGTGCTCCTAGTTTTTGTGCTGCGGCCTTGGCGATTTTGGTGACGTGATTACGCCAAGACATATTATTTTCTATGTTGATGCCTAGCAAGCTTATGGATGAGGCCAGGGTCACTATTCATCCTGTCATTGATAAGTCAGGTCCTGCGGTATTTGCTTTTTTTGAGAAGAGAGCTGCTTGAGTCCTTCCTGCGTTAAACTGGAGATTATTTTCCTCACCCCATTCAACGATGGCGTTCATATCCTCATTGATGGCAGCAATCTAATTTTCTCAGAGAACGAGCAGCGGTCATAGGAGACTGCGACATGAATGAGGATATAAAAGTGCTGTCGTCTGCAAAGCTGAAAATAGAATTGTTGGTCCTGTCTAAGAGATCGTTGATATAGAGCAAGAACAGCGTGGGAGATAATATACACCCTTGAGGAACTCCGAGAAATGTCCATCAATACCAAATCGAATGATTCGATCCCTTCAGAAATTGGAAACCCATAGAAGCAATGCTGATGGTAGTCCGTATGCTGTCAATTTGCTTAACAATCCGTCATGCCGCACCCTATCAAACACTCGATGTTTTAGCCTAAAATAGGTTCAGATAAAAAAGTAAATATGTAAAAAAATTCTTTTTATCAGATTTTCTTTTCAGTAAATAGAATAAGTGTTTTATTAATTATTACAAATAATACGGTTAAATGCATTACATATAATAAAAAATACATAATAATAAAACAAATTCAATAATGAATCTACAGGTACGAACTTTCTAAAAGGAACAAAAATCTTTTTTTTAGGTAGAATATTTTAGATAACTATTATGTATATTGTTTAATTTTTACTAATAAAAATGACAAACTAGAAAATAATTCTTTCCAATGAAAAAAAGAAAAATAATTATTAATGTAGTAACAAACTAATTAATTAATAATTATAATGTGGCACCAATTAATAGGAACTATTTTTTTTGTGTCTGGTTTAAATTTATGCTAGGTAGGCCTATTTCTAACTGAGATTCATTCTTTATTTAAATAAGAAAGACAGTTACAAACAGGTAACACAATTTAATAACGTCGTCCTGAAAAGCAGTTATAAGACATCTATTATTGACAGTTATTGCATAGTCTGAATTTATTCGGTTTTCAGAGCTTTGCCTTTCATTAATAAATTGCTATATTATAATGTTTTAATCAAACGGAAGCCTTTTCCTTCAGTCTCAGACATCAAACCCCTAGAAAACAATTAAAAAGCCTACAATTATATTACATAGAGTTACTTAAAGTGACACGGACAATTTGGAATTCCGATATTGCTCTATGTACCATTACTTTTGGATCACCCTGTATAGTGTTAATATGACGAAAGTACTGTTATCATATAGCAACGGAATTTAGAGCAAATAGTACTTTTTCGCGCCCTTATCAATCTAAAGCAACAAAAGCGTATGGTTTAGTGGCATAATTAAATAACGAATTGAATCGAGTTCGCTCGTTATGTAAATAAAGCAAGCGCAGAACATAAACAGCTCGACGAGAAAGTTGTCACTCGACTATTATGCAACTTGGCGGATTCGGGCGATTTTTAATGTAGGTTTTACTCTCCCACAACTCACCTATATTGCTATAATATGTACTCGATTAAATTCCTGCACCGGTAATAATAGCTACTTTAGCTATATTCGTTGAAATAATTGCTATTTCAAAAGAAATGCGGCTGGGGGCATTAGCACACGTAAATGTCGATGAAAATATTCTAGAAACCCTCTAAGCCTTTTACGAAAGAAAACTGATGGCGACAGAAAAAAAAAATATTTATTACTAAGAGTGTGGCACCTTATTTAATCAGTCACTATAAAATTTGATAATAATATAGCAATTACCTGTCTACAAAATTTATGTTCTAAATTATTGACTCTAGGGTTTTTGGATACATGCATTTTAAATATTAGAGAATATTATATCCTTAAGTTTCAGAGAGGTACCTAGGAAATACCCACATTTATTTTTGCTTAAAGGACTGACCACGACCACTGGCTGGTAATTTTACCGAAAAGCTAAACATCTTAAGACTTGTTTTGATTTGATTTCTCTCCTGTTGTATTGTTATACTTATTGCTATGATCCAGTTATATTTATAGTTTTTTCTATGGCTTTCTTTACATTTATTTTATTATAACTTCTGAACAAGTGATGTCGAATAAACTGTAGGCAAATTTCGGTAATCAATTGTATGTTTTGACGCTAAATCGAGCGTATGCATCTGCCCATGTCAACACACATGCAGAAAGTAAAAGTAGCCCCGTGCATGAATACGCTAAATAACTTTCCTTCAACACACGTCCGCGGCATACCATTTTATTTGATGCGATTCGGGTAATGACACAGAAAATGACGACGTTTAAGGTCAAATAGGTTATTAGAAATGACCATTTCCTTTTAACAATACGTGCTTTAATATGGATTATTTTGCATTATTTTTACGGTAAATGGTCAAAGTAATTCATTGTAATTCTCCAAAAGCAAGTTTATAATATTTTGTCTACTACTGGTTTGTAAATGGTTAAAATCATGTTAATAACTACTTTTTAAAACTATATATTTCACACAGCTCACGAAAAAGTAAAATGCTTAATTAATTAATAGTAAAACACGACATAAAATATTATAGTTGGAATTGTAGGCAAAGTATAGTATGCAACACGCATAAAAAGGTAAAAAAAGTACAGTTTTCAGCACTTGTTACACAATATACTATTGTGATTTAATGATTATCTAATTTTTAAAAATTATTTATATCTCTTGAGATATGTACTGTTTTTCTCCTATTATACTGTCCGGCATTTTGGAACTTTCTGTCGCTGCCTGATATTTTTTTATGCTGATTTCAAATATAAACTCCCCCGTAAATTTTCTGAGAAGAGAAGAAAAATATAAAAAACGAGAAAATCAAACTATAAAAAATGTAGAGTGAATTTTACAAAATTAAAAGAAAGTTAGTCATAATCTTTTCACAAAATATACTTCATTTTGGACTGGGTCTAACAATAGTAGCCCTTGCTACTATTGCCACTGTACTGCTTTTTCATTTGAACAATTTACTTGTGAGATCTTTCTCCGTGTTTATCTGAAACTGCATCTAAGTTTTCAGGAAAGAATCCCAAATACCACTGAATAAAATGTAGCTTAAGTGACATGTTGCAATCTAATTCCTTGTAAGACTGATTGAAGATAAGATCTTCAACTAAAGTCAGTTTCAGAAATGTTGAAATGCTGAATTTCGTGGTCGTCCACAGGCTCCAATGAAAAGATGTCCTAATAATTCTCCACTATCAGTGAGTGAAAAAGTTATTATTTTAAATGTACACGATACGATTGCATAAAACACGATTACCTTAGTTTTACTGTACAAGAAACGCTGTTCCCGAATGACTGGAATTGGAAAGTCCACCGTTTTCAAATTATTGCTGAGAGAAAGGTAGCAGGTCAAGTGGAACCTCCCAAGAAAATTCCAGGAAGAGCAGCAAAAGTCCTAGATGAAGACACCAAATGTGTAATTAGAAGAAAAGTTTACTCTTCTTGTTTTAAAAATAAAATACTCAGCCTAGATAAAATTTTGATGCAACTTGGCCAAGATGACAGTATTCTTTTGATAACTAGAAAATTCTTATGGACAACTTTAAAAAATATGGATTTTGTCTGGGAAAAGCATAACCGAAAAATACCTTTATTGGAAAGCGATGAAATTCTTTGCTGGCGATGAAAATACTTGAGAAGTATAAAGCAGTACCGCAGGGAGCAAAAAAATTATTATCTTGATGAGACTTGGATCAATGAAGGTTATATAGTAGGTATAAAAATTTGGCAAGACAAAAATATAACCAGTGCCCGTCAGGCTTTCATGGAAGGCCTGTCAACGGGTATTAAAGGGCTTTTGGGAAAAGGGAAGATACTAATAATTGCACACATTGGAAGCAAAGAGGGATTTTTAAAAGAAGGGTTGCTAACCTTTCAGTCGTGCCGGATGGGAGATTACCATGAGGACATGAATTCGGATGTTTTCGAAGACTATTTTGGTGAAATGATAAAATTTGTTCCGCCTGATTCGGTGGTGATTATGGATAGTGCAAACTATCATTCACGGCGGATAGAGAAGACACCCACTTCATCTTGAAGAAAACATGAAATTATAGACTGACTAACAAAGGTATTGAGCTTAAACCGAATTTAATAAAGAGAGGAACTACTAGCCATAGCAAATTTACAAAAATCGTTTCATGAAATATGCCGTGGAAGATATAGCAGAAAAATATAATGTAACTGTGTTGCGCTTACCGCCATATCATTCTATAGAAATTATATGAGCGCAAGTGAAAGGATTTGTAGCAAGACAAAACATGACATTTAAAATGAATGATGTTAAGCTACTGTTTGATCAAGCCATTAAGGAAGTGACACTAGAGAACTGGCGAAAATCAGTTTTGCATATTATTATGATTGAACAGGAGGAGGAAATGTGGAATCTTGACAACCTGATCGATCAGACGGTCGACCCTTTAATTATAATGTCAAGAGGTGATGACAGTTCCTCAGATGACGAAGAATATAGTAAGAAGAATATAATAATTTTTATATTGTTAAATAAAATTTCGTTAAATTTAAATTATTTCTACAAGTATCCAACCTGCACGCCTTTGGCGTACCATTTTCAGTGTTTATGAATGGATAACAATAGGCAAAACGCATAAATTGACCCAAAACAGGGTGGTACTACCTGCACTCGATAAAATGAAAGAATTTTTTAATGAAGCCAATGCCAAGCTATGGAAATGGCATACATTTTTGATGGGTCACCCTATAGTCCTCTTTAATACCTAAGGAGGTTTTATTACTCTATATATTTCTAAAACTTATAGTTTTCCATAATTCTTGGATTTCTTATTTCATTGGAAGTTGCTACACACATTTTCGAAATCAATCTATGCCCTATCCTCTTTTTCCATAAGTGTAGTTTCAAAATTATTGTCCTTGAAAAGTTCTCGTATTTACTAATCAACGAGCATGCCTTTTTTAAGCTTTGTCTCATTTATGGGCGATAATTTTTCTGTCCAAATAGAGATACATATTATCAAACCATTTTTAATAAAATGTATTTTAGTTAATTGCTCAACTGCTTCAGCTTAATATTTTATAAATTACAATTGCACCATCAGCAAAACTGTGAAAATTTTCCTTCACACTTTATAATTAAAAGGTTATTCAAATATGACATTTTGTTGCACTCCGCACTTAAGAATTTTAAGTTTATTAATTATATTCTATAATAATATTAGCAATCTATAATCGACAGTATCAAATGCTTTTGTTAGATCTTGTTATCAGCTGATATAGAAATGTTGTTAGCTTAATAGCAACTGACATCCTTTGCTTTTTTTATAATTTATTCTGTTTTCTAGGCATGAAGTTGATTTTTATTTAATACGATGGGAACAGATTCAAGTGCAAATGACAATAATTGTATTTAGTATATCTAATAATGAATTTGAAATTTATTTAAAAATTGATTTTAATATTTTTGACATACGGATATAATATCAATCCAATTCGACAGATTTTTGCTAAGATAAGTCTGTATTACGCGTTGTATTATTCGGTACTTATTGTATAATTATTTTTAATTTTTCTATTTTAGTTTTCTTTAACTTTTGAGTTAAATCCAATAAGAAAAATTAAAATCCCAGTCCATTATTATACCTTTCATCGTTATCGAGTTTGATATTAATGATGTGATTTTCAATTCATTTTTCATTGCATACTTTTCATACTTTTGCAAAGGCGTCTTAATAATATTTTTAAATCTTTGATATGGACATTCCCATTGTAGACTTTTTAATAACTATAAGTCGATTTTTATATTGTTTATATTCAGTTAATAGTTCATCATTATGTCTGTTATTTGTTGCAACTAAATTAATAACTAATTTTCTTCTTGTTGTGTGATATTTTTTTTTTGTCTTTTGTTGATAAGTATTAGAACACTGGTTGTTCGTCAAGATTATTCAATTTTATTACCTGAATGTACTTCGTAATTATATGTTTTCTGCTTGTTTGAGATATTTTCTTTTATTTTTTTATTGATAAGTAAATATTAGATCGGAAACAATAACGATAATATAATTGAAACACAGCATGCATATTTTTCATAACATTTCAAAGGTGTCTCAATATATATTTTTAAATCTTTTAGTAGATTTTTATATTCTTTACATCGAATTAATAGTTCATCATTAGGTATGTCATTTGTTGTAACTAACAATGATTTTGTATATCCAACGCTTAGAAGTTTTATAAATTATTAATTAATTTTCTTTCTGGTTTTTTTTATTGGAACTTTGAACTGAATAATATTTCCTAAAAAACTGGTTGGTCGTCAGGATAACTCAATTTTATTATCTGAATGTGCTTCATTATTATATTTATATGTCCTGTCTGTTTGTGATATTTTCTTTGGTCTTTTATTGATAGGTAAATATTAAACAGGTATTAGAGACAAAAAGCATATAATAAATAAATAATAAATAAAAAGATATTTATTTTATCCTCGGCGAAGGGCAGCAATGCTGTTAACTTAACCGAGTACATAGAAATAATTACAATAATTTGATCATTTTAAATGAAGCATAAATATTTGGTACTTAAAAGCTACAATAATAATATGCAGTTGGTAATAAAAGATTCAAAAAAATAAAACATATTAATTAATAACACACTAAATTAATATGAATACAGATCAAATAAAAATACGAATTTTACAGTTTAATGAATGCATAGTATATCCGACTTAACAACCTACAGTGCATATACCTATAATATAACTAAAATACAAGAAAAAGGACTATCCAAAAACGATATACCTACCAGTTGAAATAAAATTGTCCACCGCCTTACTGGGTTACTGTCTTACTTTATAGTTGGCCTTCGATCCAATTTTTTTTTAAGTTTTTTTTTAGAGGAGGGAAAAACATATCCTGACTAATATTATATGTATTTATTAGCTTTGGAACACAAAAAATAAATGATCTTTGAAAAATCGCAGTGCAATGTCTGGGTGTATCGAATTTTAAAATCGTGCGTGTGGTTCGATTATGTCTGGTGGATCCTGTTTTAAGTTTATTACGTAAAGAGGAGGAGTTTGAAAAGGAAACAGCAAAAATTAAGTTTTTCTCTATTTTGCCCATTGAGCCACTTCAAATCTTTTAGCAAGTTACATGATCCCGTCTTATTAACCCATAAATAAAGCGAATGCAAGAGTTCTGTATCATTTGCAATTTGTACCTACTGGAAGCATCAAGACATGAACCATAAACAAAATTGGAGTAATTACAGTGTAATAAGATAACAGCTTCACAAAGTTACCTTTTTAGTGGAATATTTAACAGATCCTCACTCTTATACACATCTCTCAGAGACATGTATGCCCTTTGAACTACCTTAGACTTAAATCTGTATCAAAAACAACACCTAAGCTTTTGTGTTATTTTACATTCAAAATCTTTTCATGACCTATCTCAAGATCACAGTTCATTCGACACCTTGATGCCAAGGGTGCAATGTAGATCACAGCAGATTTTTTAGGGTTTAATTTTAAACCATTTACTATGGAATAATGGTGTATTGCATCTAAGCATTGCATTGGCCCAATGATTGCATGGCCATATTAACATTATTGCCAGTAAACCGTTCATAGATTTGTGTAACATCACAGTATTGAGCCAGACGACAGTTTTTTTTCCTAAGTCATTTATATAAACTATAAAAAGCAAGGGGCCCAGAATGGATCCCTGGGGGACCCCTCTGTTTAATTCGGCTGGCTCAGAGAACATGTCATCCACCCTTGTTAACTGCGATATATTCCTAAGATAATTACTACAAAAACGAACAGCCCTTGGTAGGAACCCGTAATGAAAGAGCTTTGCCAAAAGCAGGTTATGGTCTCGCCCTTATCATGAGCATCAATAATATTGTCAAAGACTCCGAGAAGAGCTGAAGCAGTACTAAAACCACGGCGAAATCCCGATTGCGCTTCCGAAAGCAATTTATTTTTAGCAATATATTCGATCATCTGCTTGTATATGTGCCTCTCAAAAATCTTGGAAAACACAGACAGTAGACTTATTGGCCGTAGATCAGAAAAACCATGCATCCGGGTTGGAGACCTGAGGTAGTGCCAACACTATTGCTTGTTTCCACAACGAGGGAAATTCACCCTTATCGATGCAAGTATTAAGAATGTGAGTTAACACCGGTATGACCCTGGGGCAGCACATTTTAACCATTTCCAATTATGTACCGTCAATGCCACTGGCATTCGATGTATAGTATATAATACAATAAGATCACACATAGAAAAGATCTCTTGATCTAAAAACAGCGAGGAGTTCAGATCATTCCTCTCCTTGTGAAGAAATAAATATTTATTTTGAAATACTTTTCCTCGCCATAAGAACATGTGAATTTCAGATTGGGATTTAAAATATCTCATGGTATGTTGTCATAATGAAACTTTTAACGTCAAAATTAAGTAAGAGGTACTTGATTTGAGCATCTACATATAAAACATCATGTTTTTTAAACTGAGAACTCGCATTCCTCGTTTCGAGATCCGACGGCTTCGAGGAAAAATTATTTGTTTTCATTTCTAACTCAAACATGTGTTTCTTCTGAGAGAATATTATTTTGTTTGGAGGATGATTGCTCTCAGTTTAAGAATGTGGTACGTTATGCCGCCCATCTTTGTCTATTCAATTGAATCGACGAGCCAAAAAAACTGCTATGAATGCGTTGTGAATCGGTAGTTTGTCGTGTATTTTGTTAATTTTGTATTTGTCTTGCGGCGTGCTCTGCTGTGTATAATACCTACAACACACATAAATCCCGTGAGGGATTTATATGTATTTTCTTTTGTGGACTCTATAAAAGGTAAGTTTTTTTATATTTAACAAAAACCCTGTTCGTAGGCCTTTAAATTTGGTGCTGATATGATGTGATATAAATCCTAAGATTTTCATGGCTCGCATCACTGCACATTTTCGACCTTTGACTCCATTTTGTTTACGTAAATGCCTTTCACAAAGCTGCAAACTTTCAGTGCAAGATTGAAGATTTTCGAAATTGGGTTTTGAAACAGTTTGGGTATTTAAGTATACTACTAAACAGAACTAATAATATTTCTGGGTGTTTCAATATTATTCAGACAAGAAAAGCACAAGTAAGAAAAAAGTTGAACATGAATGATGTAAACTGAATATGCTTTCTTCTACTTTTTACCTATTTTTCAGTAAATATTAATAACAAATCTTAATATGGAAGGCCTGTTGAGATCTTGTGGAATCCCCGACAACTTCATTGAAAAGTTTTCAGGAAATTTGCTGATTAGATTTATTTCTATTTTCTTAGTATACATAAGAGGCGCAAATTTTAAGTCTCCATTAAAATGTCTTGGAAAGTATGAAGCTTTGAAATAATGATTGTGATATGTACTATGTACAGGGTGTTACAGCGAAGACTGAACATGGGCTTATTTATGACCTTCCCTGTATTTTTAAAACAAATCAATGGCCATTCACTGTTTTTTTTCTGCTGAATTCAAAAATTGAACAAAAAAAAACATTTGAATCAAAAACTTACGCCAAAGATGAACTGTTTTTTAAATGGAACATCCTGTATATTATTACACTTTTGGATTATCTAGAGAAAATTGGACACATTTTGTTGATAATATTCTTTACCTATCTTTAGCTGTTAACGAAATATTGACAGTTGAAAGTCGGGCATTTTGGCAATTTGAAATTTTTAGATATACAGCAATTTTTTTTCTTTTGATACTTTTATACTTTTTTCTGCAGTTTAAATAAGGGCCTAGTTTTACAACTTTTTTATTAATTTTTTTAACAATTTTAGATATATGTCCTAAAAATTTCGTTAAGATTTCATGTATGCAGGATGATCAGCTCTCGGTCGATTTACTTAAATAATTTTTTTCTCATGAATTTAGGACTAATACTTTTAAGATATGGCCGAGGATATGGCCGAGACCCATCGCTAGCTGAACACCCTGTATTTATCTAGGTATTTATTTTTATAATGAAGACAAGATATATTTTTCAGAACATGGGTTCAATATGTACAATTTAAGACTTTTGAGTAATAAAACTAGTGTAACAGCAGAATCCAAAGTTGAGTCTACAATTAATATTTGATGACAAATTAAGTCAATGGTTTTAATTGGTTTATTTAGTAAAGTGAGTAGAAAATAAGTAAATATTTATGTTTACAATACATGTCATGCATGAATTGAAATGGCTTATTTGTATAATTTCATTAGTTTGTAGAATAAAGTTTTTATTTCCTATGAATGTTTTTAATTTAAAATAATCTCAACTAGACTTGAAATGAGGAAATACATTCTCAATAGAACAATATATTTATCTTAATAAAAGAACGTGAGATCCTTGGGTTGAGAAAAAAAAGTCTCATATCGAGGTATCATGGTATCACATCAAAGCAAGCCGCATTCAGATATGTGACCACATCCTCTCAATTTGAGATACTGATATTTAGAACTACAATAGTATGTTCATGTAATGAACAAACGGAGCATGCTTGTAAACAAATAGATCTCTTAAAAAGAGAATATTATCTGGAAATGAGAAACTGCTTATCTCGGATTGATGAGACAGCTTTCTCACGTAGAGAAATAAATGTCTCAAGGAAAGAGCATAGTATTTAAAACTAAGCAACTAGTTCTCTCAATTCAAAATCTACGATCTATTGCTTCAAAAATTTTGGTCTTATAACAAAAATCGGCCTACTTTTTATTGATGTAATTCTGTTCTTGAAATGATGTCGAGGAAAATTGTATCGAAGTTACTGAATTGGTCAATTCCAGATATATATTTTTTTTATTTGAATCAGCTGAGGTTAAGAAATATTTCTCTCCACACAAAGTAATATTCTTTTGCCACATATGAAAGTCAATATGCTCTTGGAATAACGTCAATTTCCTCAGTTTGAGAACTCTTTTCTATGTGTGAGAGCATTAATATGGTTCTATTTGAGGTAACATACCTTTTATACAAAATTTTGAAGATTTACAGAATGTTTCAACTTAAAAAAAACGCTATTTTTGATATTTTACAGTATAACACAGATTATATGGCACGCTGACAACACATAATGAATATATTTTAAAATTAACTAATAAATTCGGTATTTTGCAAGCAGGGTAAAAAACGAGAATATAATGTTTGAAAGATTAAGGGGCCCAATTCCTTTTCATATGAAAAATTGATTTTCCTAGAAAAATCAGATATTTTTTTGGGTTTTTGTTCCATTTCATTTTATAATTTTGTAATATATTATGTTGAGTTGTTTTTTGTTTTGTGTCAGTTTGAGCGTTTACGGCATTTCTATTTTTTAAATGTTGATCATTTCGTGTATATTCCATCTCTTTGAATGGTTTTCTGTTTTTAATATTCCTAAGTTTTCGAAATCAAAACTATGCTGTTTTTCAATGCTTTGTGTTGATAAAGTTGTTTTGTTCTTTTTTTTGATAAATTTTTGTTCAGATATTCTATTTTTTGAAGTTTGACTCGTTTGGCCAATGCATACTCAGTCGCAGTTTTTAGCTAAACTTTTGGCATCCTTGGAACTTATTTTACCAAGAAATATTTTGGATATTTTTATAGAAAAGGAAAACAAAAAAATTGAAACAGCCGCAGCATCAAACTGAATAATATTATAAAAATAAATAACCTACTGCACAAAAAACAACCATGATATGGGTAAAATTAGATTCAAAACCTCACAAATATTCCTAATCCAAATAAAGTAGCATATTTATTTATATTCTTAGGCTGTGACCAAATTTTGCCACTATTTTTGATACTCTTGGGGATATTCCAATCCCAGAAATAATCAGTAACATTAAAATTTCAATTAAAAACTTAAGTTTCGAAATTAAAGACGAACCAAGATCAACATGTTGTAATATTATTAATAATTACAAGAGTAATTTCGATGAAACACTAAAAATTTTATTCGACAATTATCGTGACGCTTCCTTTCAATAAGTTAAGTTTTTAGTATAAAGCAAGAATAGCTTATCCAACTATTTAGCCCTCATAAATATATGATTCCAAGAGGATCTTTGGATTCTATTTTGGAAATATTGAAACCACTTTATGGCCAAATGTAATTTTTGCACAAGTTTTTCAATAGTTATTTTTTACTAAATGGGGAGTAATTAGTTTCGGTTAGTTTATAATTGTGAAAAATAGCCTATAAAATGCTTACCTAAAATAAATTAATCCAATGTTTTTTATTTCAAGAATTCTGCAAAATGTGTAAGTATAAGTTTTATTTTTTGAAGTAGATTTTATTTAGTATTTTGATATTATTTCAGTAACGCCTGTAACTCTGCCTTTCTTTTATATGTGCGCATTGTTTATATAATTTAAACTTTAGAGCTTTGTCTAAATATTCGATGTTGATTGGATAAAAAAGCGTCTGATAATTAAATATACTTGAACCGGATTATTGTGTTTTGTTACGCCACGCCATTTGTAAAAATTTCAAAACAGTCAAATCAATCGACCCAAATCTGAATCCCAGAATGCCAGCAGAAATTCTACTACTCGGAAACTAATTTAATTTTTGACCTCCGACATATTTATCTGACATTTGTTATTACATCAAAATCCAATATAGTTTTAAATTTAAAGAGAATTAGTTCGTGACTGCACGTTCATTAATCATAGATGGATCATTTTTTTCATGGCAAGCAGTAAATCACAGATTTTAACCGGAAATCCTAATTTTGCTTTACCATCACTCATAAAAGAACACCAAAGTTCTATTTTAAATAAACAGAATGATTCTAACTATGCATTACATCTCAATACTGAAAATTATGTATTTGATAGCAATAATAATTGTTAAATCCCTCGTACCTGGGAAAAAGGCAAAAATTTAACGTTTTAGGTTAATGACCAAATTGCCCTGAATAGGTCGCCGTTAAATTTCGGTTCTATACCCCCAATAATAGCTAATAAGCTTGTGTTCCAGTGATATAATTAGTTGCAGTCACTGCGTGACGAAACAGTTGTTACGAAGTAATAATATAGAGGAAATTAGTACAAAGTCGATTTTTATTTGTTTACATCACTTGTATCGGTAATAATTAAACGTTTGGCATCGGAAGAAATCGAAAGTACCCAAAAAGCAAGAAAGCTTTTACTGAAAGTGGATTCGCCGAATCTAAGTATAAGCATGCATTCAGTATGAATAATTGAATTAACGGAAATAGTTCCTGAAAAATGTAATATTTTATTAGTGATTATTTTATGGTAAATTAGCTGTTACGATATTATTGCAAAATTCTCATGCACGACAATGTCTTTAGTATCAATCAGAAATTTATAGCTTTAAAAGTTTTTAAGATTTCATTAATTTTATGCATGTACGAAAGTGCCAGATTTTTTTGACATTGTCAGTATACTTTCCATACAAATTAAACACGTACCAATACATATTTCTTCATAATCTTTACACTACTAGCATTAAATATTACGAGGAGCAAAATCCCGTAAGTAGTAATCTTTGCAATTGAATTTTGTCCCTCATATCCTAAAAGATGTTGTAGATACGTAATACCGTGATCTAAAAATAGCAGCAATTAGGAAAAAAAATCTTACCGAAAGTAAATTTGTTTCTCATGGCTGTAGGCATATTGCTCATCGTCGCTTGTTCACGCATTGTAAATGTTGTATCTAATGAATCGGTTATGTAACCGCTAATTTTGTAGTCAGTAGGTCGAGCCACAAAAAAAGACATTTCTTCGCTGGCGGTTTCCGTTCTGATTTTAACCAAATGCAATTTTCGTTCTGCCGCCGAGCAAATAATCCGTTTGGATTATCGGGTTAATGTCGCAATTGCAGCGCTAGTCAACGATTCGGTGAAGGTAATTTGTGACAAAAATCAGTCACTGTGTTTACACCCGACGTGTGCTTAAGACAACCCGACAATGCGAAATTACTATTATGATATTCAAGTATTTTCTTATCTTGAAATTTCCCATAAAATTGACTTATCACTTGAAATATGTAAAAATTCTCCGATCCTTGCCCATTTTCCCATAATCAACTCATTTTACATGATATTTCAACAAATAAATCTACTTATCACAAAAACTGTAGGCATCGACATGCTGAAAGCTGAAAGTAAAATTATGCCTCGAAATCTGCTTAAAATCCATCAGCCTTTACACCAAAAAATATCCTCATTTTCCGATTCTGACACATTATCGAACTTGTTTATAGCAGGGGGATCATAGGTTTACGAATTTGAGATAGATTTCTTGACGTGAATTCTCGTCAAGTAATCGGCTTTTCTAAAAAAATACTTTTCGGGAAAAAAATAAAAACCCTAATTTTTTTGACCTAAAAATCGATGTTTTCCCATTTTCGCGACAGTTTCGGTACAGAGACATACGTATTTAGAGTTTTTCTCTTATAAATATCCCATCAAACTTTAATTAATTAATTTTTCTATCGCCCTCTGAAATATTATACAAGCGAAATACGAAAAATAGATAGATCAGTGGTAGGTAACTTTTATTTTAAAGATCAGACTAATATTTCTAGATAAATTCTGAGAATTCGAGACCGGCAAGCGAATGTTATAAATAACAGTAAACAAGACAAATAACAATGGAATAACAGTTAATAAATTATTGTCTTTAATATTCAGTTTATTTACTAGCGGCGGCCGCAACGAAATGCATCGCAATAGAGGATCCCTATAACCGTCGCGTAAGCCCCGTATTAAATTTGTCCTTCACTCGAATTTAAAGGAAGGCTTAAAGAAAAACGCGGACATGACCTGGCAATAAATAATCTCAGCTGATTTGCAATTGATGACAGAAAAAGTGTGTTACCAAAAAAATATATATTTAATTCTTATTTAATTTATTTTACACTCAATTATCGTTCATGATGGCCAAAGCTCAACATTAACAAAATCAAATTGAGTATCGAGCATTCAAGTCTAATCATATCGAACTTGATAAAGGTGTCATTCACTCCTAAGCCAAACTGTTACGCTCAGGGCCAAGGTATCAACTGTGCTGCATTTAGAGTAACACGGTGCATTTATAAAACCGACTTCTTTTGGAATCAACTGTCATGCTGGTTACCAAATTCCACAATTTCTGCGTAAATACTGTATGAAACGAGTTTATTGGTCTCGTTCAGACAGCAGGTAAAACATTATCTTGCTAATGGGTTTTTGCTGTGTAAATTATGGGGATTATAAGAGTATGAAAACACAGTCAAAAAATAGATGAGCCTTACTCTTCCAAAAATAATTCTTTAAATTATTAGAATAGATTATATATAAGTATTATGAAGTTTAATTTTACTCAGGAGTATTATGTGCATAAAACTTACATAAAAATTTGTTTTACACTACATGATGGCCAAAAGCTCCAATTTGGCAAAGTAAATTCTCTGACAACTATTAAAATATCCTAATATTGTATATTCAAGTCTAACCATATCGACCTGGATGAATGTGTCTTTCACGCCTAATCCAAACTGTTCGGCTCAGACCCAAAGTATCAACTGTTCTGCATTTAGAGTCATTTTGACAGAAAGCAAATAAAGGATTTTTGCTGTATAAATCAATAGTTGATTCCTATTTTTCCAAAAACAATTATATATGACTATGACGTTCAGAGTTTTGGTAAATTTCGTATCGCCAGAATAAGTTCGTTGTCTATACGCTCATTGAAGTCACCATGGTTACTGAGTTCATTGCATGTTGTTATTCACGAGAGCTCTTTCCCGTTTGCGTATTTAGTTTGCCTCCGCGTGACAAAACCACGTACGAATGATGCTCTGTGATTCTTCTTCTTTTTCTTCTTCTTAGCCAGCTTTCATTTATCCACTGCTGGACATAAGCCTCTTCCACAATTTTCCACATGTCCTTATCTAGGGCAAGTTGGTGCCAGTTTTGACCAACAGACTGTTTAATATCGTCTAGCCATCTCTTTTGGGGTCTTCCAACACTTATTTTTGTTAATCGTGGACGTATTGTCCACTTATTGGGGTCCTGCCTTGCCACATATCCAGCCCACAGCCACTTAAGTCCAGCTACACGTTCGATGATGTATTTTACCTTCGTCCTCCTTATTTCTGTGTTGCGTATTTTGTCTTGTAGCATGGACCTTTCCATCGCTCTTTGAGTTTTTCTGAGGCGTTCTGCTCTTTTATGCGTCAAGGTTACAGTAGTTTCCAGCCCATATGTAGACACGGGCAAGATGCATGCATCATAGACCTTTCTTTTACGACTTGTGGGAATATTTCTGTTCTTAAGAATATGTCCCAATTTCCCGTACGCCGCCCAGCTCAGTCGCACCTCCTGATTATCTCAGACGTTTCATTTTCCTTACCCAACTTGATCAAATGACCTAGGTACAGGTATTCTTCTACGGTGTCAAATACAAGGTCGTCAATTGTTATCTGTAAGTCGTCCCTACTCATAATCTTGGGCTTGTTGAGAGTCAATTTTAGTCCTACCCTTAGGGAGACCTTCATCATATATTCTACTTCATTGGGGTCGCTGCTTATTAACACAATATCATTAGCAAAGCATAGATAGTTTAGGTATACCCCGTCCACATTTATGCCTCTTGCTTCCCAATGCAACCTTTTAAATACATCTTCCAGGGCCAAGGTAAATAACTTGGGTGAGATAGTATCCCCTGACGAACGCCTCTGTTGATTGGAATTTGATCTGTTATTAAATCCTCGTCTATTGCAACGTGCATTGTTGCATTTTGGTAGATGTATTTTATGAGGGCAGAATATCTTGTATCTATTCTGGCTGCATCCACTGCTGTTAGGAACGCCCATGTTTCTATGGAGTCAAACGCCTTATGGTAGTCTATAAACGCCATATGGAGGGCTATATTATATTCAACACTTTTCTCGATTAGGTTGTGAATTGTTTGTAGGTGGTCTGTTGTGCTGAAGCCTCTTCGGAAACCTGCCTGTTCGACTGTCTGGTAAAAATCGAATTTATATGTCAGACAGTTTGTAATAATCTTTGTGAAAAGTTTGTAAAGGGGCGACAGGAGACTTATTGGTCGATAGTTTTCCATATTGGCGGTATCGTCTTTCTTGAAGAGCAAAATAACCTCTGCGTTCTGCCTGCATGCTTTATGGATCTTTCCTTGGCGCAGGGAATTATTAAGAAGTATTCTGATTGCCTCCCCCAATACATATTCACCCATTTTAATTATTTCAGTTGTTATTCGATCTTCTCCAGGTGATTTTCTGTTCTACATTTGGCTGAGCGCCTACATCATTTCTGCTGTATATATCAGGTGTGTCTTCGAAGCCCTCGTTCATGATCACTTGTGGCTTATCATTTCTTGATTCTGAACTGTATAGATCTTGATAGAAGCTTTCAATCACACTCTTGATTTCGCTCTTGCAGTTTCGCACAATATATCACAAAAATGTCAAACCTGCCCCGTCATCGGCGCACGTCACCGTTCTGGTGCAGCGTTGTCAAATTGAAAATTTTTGATTCATGTTGTATCTTCTGTATTTTAATCAAGCGTGAGAAAAAAAGAACATCAAAATTTATATACGGAAACTGTAGGCAACTTGGCAACCACGGGGAAAGCGATGACTGCTCCACCTACGTTCGCTTGCCTTGATGAACAAGGAAAATACGAATGGGAAGTTACGTGAAACAAAAAGAGATAGAGAAAAATGGACGAATTTACGGGGCCACTTAACAGTCTCTCCTCTTATCTCTGTGCAAACTAAGTATTCTATGTAAAATGAAAAAACACGTTATCCTTCCTTTTAATTCAAATAATCACATAATTTCTTAGAATAGGAGTCTTATGTGCATGTATAAGTAACTATACCGAAATTGATAAACGTGTCTTTCACACCTATTCCGAACTGTTCGGTTCAGAGCCAAGGTATCAACTGTGCTGCTTTTAAAGCAACATGGTAGATATGGGATAGCTATAGGGCTATTGTAATGTCCTTAAAACATTGATTAGGGGAAACTGCGGCTAGAATTATTAACATCTTTAGAGTAATAATGCGCTCTAGATTCTGGGCAGGAAAAATTAATACTTTATCCGCCAATGTTAGATTATTACTGATATTATACGGGAACATTCCTTGAACTAACGACTAACGGTCCCAATACGTATGCAACACCTCCCTATAACAATTACATAACGAGAATTGTAAGTAGTAAATTGTTATCAGAAATAAAAACGTATGAAAGCTATTTAATTTTTTACTCTACACGTATTATAGTTCCTTGTGCGCGGCGTTTCATAACGGTACCTCCATGAAGATAAAATTCTCTTGAATGGGTGGATTATGTCTGTCTTGTATGGCCTTTATCACTTTCTTTTTATTGGCTAGCGAGTTGTTGATTCGGGCAATGTTTGATTGCACGTTATATAAGAGAGAAATAAAGCCTTTTTATTATATATGCCTTCTTGAAACCAAAATTGAAAAAATCTAATTACAATAATTCCCTGGCTGGTTGATTAAAAGCGTGTGCTGCTGCAGAGATGTAGATGTTTGTTAGTTGTTAGTTTCCCAGACACTCAGACACCTGGCATTATATAACCCATTAAAACCGTTCTTCTTAATACCTTCATATACATAAGTTGGTTAAAATATTTATGCGATTCTCATAAGATTTGATGAGTTAATTGAAATAAACAAATTAATACACAAGTATATTAGGTTGATAGTTATTTCTCTACTTTCCCCTGTATAAAAATTTATTCACGCGCCGAAAAAATAGGTTTGCCTTGACTGCTAATTTTATGAATTGTCACAAACTAATCGATTAAGTGCTACATCCGTTTTAAGTGTTGTTGTGTCAACTTTTTTGCCAATTTCTGGCCAAATCTAAATACGAATTAAGCAGATTTTAAATGATGATGTGGCGAAATGAGTATTCGGAGTAAATTCATTTCAAAATTATTGTTACATAGACTCGTACTTAATGGGAATTTATATGATTAAATGATACATTATTTCCGTCATATTATTGAATAAGGCATTATGCTTTTAATGTAACGCTAAAATCGAATTATTTGATTGGACGCGAATTTGGTGCGTAATTGAATTAGTTGACGTAATATTTAAGAATTTTGTAAGAATGTTGTTTAATGCGTGACGCAATTTGTAGAATCTATTCTATAATTGCAAATAAATTTTAAGTAGACTCAACCAGATCGTATATCTTACTAGTAGAATAATATTAGGATATTTTTGACGTCTTATATCAACGCATTTAAATGTTGAAAGCTATTGAGTCATTATTAGAGTCAAAGACAATAAACCTGGAAGAGAGGGGACAAATAATGATTGTTTATTTTCACCCAACATGGAGTCACATTCTAAGGCCGATAGACGCAAGGTTGCCAAATTTAAAGCTAACCAGTTACTGTAGGAAATTACACAGGAAATAGCAAATGAAGTAGTAAAAAACGAGACACCAGACCTATTGATTTGTTTTTCTGGTGCTGTCACCATAATCCCCTACCTTTTTCATAACAAATTCGCTTTGTTTTACGCGCGTAGAAAAATAGTGCACCAATAGAATGAGAGCATTGAAGGTCGACGATACCAAAGACAGTAAATGAAACACAGTAGTAAAATGGGAATTATCAGACATTTTTAATAAAGGTCGTTCTATATTATAATATACCTAATACGTGTACTTCCGGTGTTTAAAGTAAATAAAATATATTTAAAAATATAGTAGGTCTGATTGTCAGCATCGAGAGGGATTGAAGATTAACGGTACCGAAATCGCAAATGCCAAAACACCAAACAGCTGAGCAGAATGCCACACAAGGAAAAAAGAATAACCCTACCACCATAATCTCAACAAATATGACAAAAGGGACAAGTCATTCAAGTCAAATAGTAGAAAATAAGAATAATCGTGATTCACTGCCTACAAAATAAAAAATGAGCCAAAAACCCCTGATGATTTGACAGATAACTCCAGCGATGGCGCAGGAGAAGAGTGGAAAAAGTAACCTACAAAAATAGAAAGTCGAAACAAATCGTTAGCGATTAAACTAATGGAAACACGACAAAAAATGGGCGCCCTCAGCTTGTGAGAGGTACGTCCAATGAAAATTCGAGACTTCCTGTGGCAGAGAGGATGTCTTTCTTATTCCTTTCTTGTCTGGACCCTATAGTCACCAGTCAAAACATCTTAGAATACTTAGAAGAAAAAGGTTGTACAGAGGGCTGCACCTGTTACAAAATTAAGACGAAAAAATATGTCAGCTCCTTTAAACTGACTGTACCCCGCAAGGACAGAGATCAGATGATGAGCTCAAATTTTTGGCCACGAAGGGTGACTGTAAACTTTTTTCTGAATATTCGGCACCAATTACGGGGGAACACACAACATACTTATCAGAAGACGAAAGGTTGAAGCCTACTCAATGCCTAAATGCGCTTCATGTTAATATAAGATCTTTAAGGCACAAAATGTTATTGCTAGAAGCCTTTCTAGCAGATAAAGCAATCGATTTACTATGTATAACCGAACATTGGCTGTGCAAAGAAGGGATAGAGGTCCTTGCTCTCAGCGGATACTTGTTGGCTGAGTTTTCTGCTAGGGAATAGTTCAAAGGAGGCGGTACTGCTGTGTTTGTGAGAGAGTCCCTTAAAATAGATACTGTGATTGTGAATATATCTGTTATAGAAGTGGTTGGAATGTACATGTATTTTTATTAATGATTTTAATTTATATGTTTTAGCAATATATAGGTCCCCATCGGGCCACTTTAACACCCTTTTGTCCCAAGTGGAAAATACCCTAAATTATCTCAAGCAGGAAGCATCGGCTATTATAGCTGGAGACTTTAATGTTCACTTTGGCAATGATAATAATTCTGCGATTCTGTGGATGTTCTGATGAATTTTAACTTAAAACGAACAATTTTTCAGTCAATACGATACAATAAATGCTTGGATAATGTATTTGCAAGCTGTAATGCTGATTTAATCTCATCATCTCTATTTGGATCCTGAGATGAGATCATAAGTGTCAAATTGTTGAACTGGAGATACAAATACCACAGTCTCATCATGTGAGTGGTGGGAAGCTTTGTAGACTCTTTCAATTTCATCACCTTGTATCAGACAGTTATTTTAATTTTATTAATGATTTTAACCTTGGCGGCGACGAAAAATTTTCCAGGTTCTTGGCAATTCTGGAGAGGGCTTTTCTGGCATCTTTCCCTGAGAGAACGTGCATTGTCCGATCTTATCAGGCAGATAACATCAGCTGGTTTAATAACGAACTTTGACAAATGAGGGACCATTCTTGGAGGGTTAAGCCAGCAATATAACAATAACGAAGGATTTTTCTTGAATTATAATACCGCTATATCTCTAGCAAAAGTAAAAGCGAACGAAAGGTTTATTCAATCTTCAGGAAAGAAATATGTGGAAGATGATAAACCAGCAAGGAAACCAAAACAGCAAAGATTTCTTAAAAAATAGGATAACTCCTGACAACTTGAACAGTTACTTCTCTAACTCGGCAATGAATCTCATTAAAAATATTCACCTACAGATAAGAATCCTTTTGAAGTCCTGCAAAAAGTAAAGATTACAAACAGAAAGTTTTGTTTCTCTGAAGTTAGTTTCAATGAGGTTCGTGACATCTTGAACAACCAAAAGAACAAAAACTGCCGCGATATTTTAACACAAAAGTAGTTAGGGCAATTAAAGACAGCATACTCATTCCACTGACCAAACTTATAAATTTATTGAGATAACCCACATCTTTAAAATACTATTTCATTAGACCTGATACATTAATTTCTGAGACACCCTATATATGTGTATATTTTAAGACACCCCTTATACATGTAAAAGATAAAAACAAGTCATAAATTGAAGTCGAGTTTTTGCGAGGTTTTTTGGAGGAGATCCGAAAGGTATTGCTCGAGAACGAAAAATAGAGAGTCAGAAGCCATCGGAGTGTACGGTTTAATTTGGTGAATTATTTTGCTTCTGTGTTGCAATATGTCATTACAAGTCGGTAAAATGAAACTTATAATATTGTGATTAGCATAATTTGTACCATTATATATTTTATACTCATTGATAATTAATATTTGATGGCCTAACATGTGTATACATTTTCATATTGTTATTAACATAATTTACATAAACATTTCTACTAATCTCATTGATAATTAATATTTGATGGCCTAACATGTGTATACATTTTTGTATTGGTATTAACATTATTTGTAGAGATTGATAATTAATATTTGATGACCTAACATGTGTATACATTTTCATATTGTTATTAACGTAATTTGCACAAATATTTCTACTAATCTCATTGATAATTAATATTTGATGGCCTAACATGTGTATACATTTTCGTATTGTTATTAACATTATTTGCATAAATATTTCTTTATCTTCATGGATAATTCATATTTGATGGCATAACATGTGTATATATTTGGATA
>MU181939.1:505363-589431 GCA_016904865.1 Pissodes strobi | reverse complement strand
TATTTCTGAACTGGGGTGATCGACCTGTATTGAGTCAAAAGTGGAATTGTCATGTGAATCTTGAAGCAGGAAAGCTTTTTAAGAGTCTGCACCTTGTTCGTAGACTTCGTCCCTGCGTAACCATAGGTTGATGTTGGATGCAAGTTTTCGAATTTTTATGAATGAGTTGTCGGATCTCTTTAGGTTAAATGTCTTTGATTAGACTGGCATCGTCACATAATACAAGCGAAGAAACTTAGCCCTTTTCTGAGACTTAGTAGAGCTTCTTAAAATAATAAAATAATATTGTTGGACTAACAAAATATATATCTTACCAATTTTTCAAACGTGAAAAAGTTGATTAGCCAATAGTAAACAGTAGCAGATGAAGTTCCAACTTTTTTAGTAAAAAGGGTTCTTGGTTTATTGGTTAAACCATTACAGTATTTAGTAAACCTATCATTTTGCACTGGTCTATTTCCTGATCAATTAAAACTGGAAAAGGTTGTTCCAGTATTCAAAAAAGGTAATCCCCCGAACATTGAAAATTACAGGCCAGTGTGCTTGCCTTCGGTGTGTTCCAAGGTTTTTGAGTATTGCTTTCTTCAGAGGCTTTTAGAATTTTTTGAGAGGTACGGGGTGACATCAGGAGGCCAGCATGGATTTTGTCGAGGAAAACCCACAAATTCCGCTATGCTGTCTCTGTGTGATGCGCTGATCAAGCATGTAGACTCCGGTCAGTGCCCTGTTGGGATCTTTTGTGATCTCAGTAGGGCATTTGACTGTGTGAGTCATAATATTTTGTTGCATAAGTTATCTAATATTGATTTGCGGAATTCCTCACTTGCATGTATTCACTCATATTTAAGTGATCGAACTCTATATGTAGCTGTCACTCATAAGGTAGAGGGCAGGAGACGGGTAGTATATTCTTGTTCTACTGATATAACCATGGGCGTTATGCAGGGGTTCGTGTTGGGCCCTGTGCTGTTTCTAGTATATATCAACGAAGATGTCACAGGCGTTTTTCTGTAAATATGCAGATGATGCATCTTTAATAATTTCGGATAAGAGTCAGGAGGACTTAATTGATAAATGTAATAAGGCCATTTCAGATCTTAGTAATTGGTTTGGTCATAACTCATTATTATTTTTAAGCATGAATAAAACCACTATTATACAGTTTCATAGTGCTCAGAGAGAAAGAGAGAACATTAGTCTTACCATAGGGAGAGAGGTTACAGCGAGGTGAATCACGCTCGATTTTTGGGTATTGAGGTTGACAAAAACTTGAATTGGAGGGTACAATGCGATAGTATGGTTTCAAAGCTTAGTTTATTGTCTTATAAATTTCGTAACTTGAAGTATGTCCTGACAATTGAACAGCTTAAGGTTTTGAGTAGGTGTTTGTGGAGTCAAGGTTGAGATACGGTATTTGTCTTTGGGGGGCACGCGACAAATGCTAAAGATGTGTTTTTAGCTCAAAACGCAAGGGAACTTCTGGCATTTAAGTCTGCTAACGTTGCAGGGTTACGCTTTTTTAATTACCTGCAGAGGCAGATAAGGAATGCAATGTTCCTAAATGTTTTAAAAGCTAGACTTAGGTCGTTCTTATCAGACAAGTGTTTTTATGATGTTAATGATTTTTTCATGGTGAAGCCTTGACTCCCCATGCTGTTATGTTTTTATTATGGTGTTTGTTCGTCTTTATTTTACAAATTAGTTATTATCACTTATATTTTTATTGTGAATGTTAAATAACATTTCAGTATGTAAGTAGTTTAGTTCAAGCTTAGATGTAGATAAGATTGACAAATCGTTATACAATTCCTGTTGTCTTTTAGAAAGGAAATATTAGTTATTATTATTGTTATATTATGATTATTATTAACGAAGTCCGCCAAAGACAAGTACATTAACTTTCTCTTCGAATAACCCTATGCATCTAGGGCTAGTTAACCAAAATCGTTCAAAAACGTTTCATCGCTAGAATATTTGGCTCAAACAAAATATAAATATTGAAAAATACGCATGTACAACACTGACCTCGAAAAATAGTTAAAATTAATTTTCGTCTAATAAGATTACGAAACAGGATCGAAACATTTCAATTAACCGCAAAAGTATCGTCATACGCGACATAAAACTAAACCTGTCTAGAGGATCGTCGCTAAATGAAAATCAAACAAATGTATGAATTATTTATTAAAACGACTATTTTTTCGTACTAACTGTTGCGCTGGTGGCCAAAATTGAAAATTTCTGAGAAACGTTTCGAGCTGAGTTTAATGGCCTTGTTTGCAAAAGGTGCTCAGGGGCTTTTCAAGATAGGTTGATATAAATCGGTTTAAAATCACAGTCTTTCTTAGCGAACTAAGTGAATTAATTAATAAAATTAAGCTTGGGAAATATATATCCAACAAAGATTCTTTTCCTTCCAAAAATTTTGGGAAATTCTGTGTAGGTATAAAATCACTCTTTAAATAAATTGCTGGCCATTTACTTTCGAGCAAGGAAAATTTCGCCTAAATTTAAAACCAAGTATTTTCTTAACCAGACATGATATCGAATTCTGGTTTTTAATAGTTAATAAATTTGCCCCTTAACTAAAAAATCCCAATGTTAGATTTTTTTAAACTGACAAAAATTTTTATATACAGGGTGTTAAAGAAGTTGATGATTTTTGCTCCGATTTTAATTTTAAGGGTTTTCAAAACAAGTTTAATTTTAGGAATAGTGTTATATTAGAAATAAATAAATAAAGTTTTTCCAAAAATAAATTTAAAAAATTATAATTTAAAAATTTTTTTTTACCCATTGCAAAATATACAAGATACAGTGCAAAAAATAAGGAAAAAACTAGCTTAATCTAGAGGCTTAGTACATACTTTCCATTACAAAACAATCGGGAAAAATTGTGTATAAACCATATTATAAGTGATTATAAGTACTTATTTAGGTAGGAATTTTTTTACTGAACATAAACAAGCTTTTCGTAAGGTATAACGATAATCACTTATAAAGTTTGCACGATACAACGCACAGTGGGGTCTAGCTACCAAAAAGTTGAAAAATCAAGATTTTACCAAAAAATCTTGATTTTTCAAATCTTGATATCTCTTAAAATATAGCAGATATCAACAAAATTACAGACAACTTTCTTTGCTATGGACCAGTGATTCAATTGACGTACAGTGACAAAATTTTAAAACATTATTGTGCAAGTTACGTGCATTGAAATTGGAGCAAAAATCACCGTCTTTTTTAACACCCTGTATATAAAATTTTTTAAAATTTTAAAGAAATACAACATTGGAAAGAATTTCCGAAGGGATAAATCTATTAATCATTAAAAACCGTAAGTCGATATCATATCTGGTTAAGAAAATATTTAGTTTTAAATTTAGGCGAAATTTTCCTTGCTCGAAAGCAAGATTATTTAGTAGTTAATTTATTATGGAAAGCCTTCGAATTTTCGGCACACGTTTATACATCCTTTTTTTGTCTAAGTATATGTTCAAAGATAACAGGTGTAACAATATCTAGTTATGGTTGCCATAGTAACAGATATTTTAATTTTTTTTACTTCAATTTTCCCTCATTTTCCTTTTTATATAAAAATATACTTTAAGATCATACTTTAAGATCAGTTAAGATGTTGAAAACAGCTATTTTTGTGAAAATAAAGAAATACTCGTATTTCCGAAGATCGATCGTATCGTATCCTAAAAATCTGCAACGAATTGCTTACCAGCTAAAATTATAATTCAATAAATATTTAAATTAGAGTCGAGCCAATATTAGGTGGAAGGTAGAGAAAAATGTGATGCGATTATATTCTCAACTATACAGAGATGAAAGACCCTATATAATAAATACCTAATAAATAATACAATAATTGCAATTTAATATTTTGTTATTACTTGCAACAAAGGCTATAGACTTTGATGTTGAAAGTAATATTTTACCTCGAAATCTCTCATTAAGTCGGCAGAAACCGCTACAAATCGCTTGAAAAATGTCGAAATTCTCCGATCATATGGCCCATTTTGCAATAAAGTTTACAATCTTCCGATTCTGACCAATTCGCGAACAGATACGCGACAAAAACAAAGTTATCTATTCAGGCTCGTAAATTTTACAAAATATGGAAAAACTTTGGAATTTTTTTTTTCGATTTGCTTTATATCAATTCTTTAAAATAAATATAACTCAACTTATAAGATCATTAACTCTTAATCTTAAGTTCAAAATCATTAACACTGCCTAGTTTCCTTTTTAAAAATATTTTTAACTAAAATCTGAATTTTTAAAGTTCTGACTAAGTAACAGATAATCACAAAACATCTTAAAAAAACACCTTAGATAAAGGTTAATATTCTAAAAAAAATAATAATAAATTAACCCCATGGCAGCGCATATCTCAGTGGACAAATAAACAGTTAAAAACGAAACATTAAATCAAATAACGGACGTAGAAACAAACAATCGCCTGTTGGAAGCCGTGAAGAGTGCAGACGAAAGGTATAGGACGAGGGGCAGAGGAAAGGAAGATAAAATCAGCACAGACACAAAGAACCTTATGGAGAAACGAAGGGAGCTGAAGAACAAGAACGACATAAACAGGGACGAACTAGAACAGTTAAATAGGGATATGAGCAAGGCGGTAAGACGAGACGTAAGGCAATATAACACCAATCAAGTAACGACTGTCATTGAAGACACCAAAAGTTTAAGGGTGCTAAGAAGAAGCCTCGCTCCTTGCAGACCATCAAGGACAAATAACACCAAATAAGGATGAGGGTATCAAGATTGTAGAAGAGTTTTACAGAGAGCTGTACAGAGAAGAGAACAAAATCGAAGTTATTAGGATCAGGAAAGTGGAAAATATAGGGTCAGAGGACATTCCAGAGATAACAATAGCGGAAATCTCAAAATCACTGAATGAGATGAAGAACAATAAAGCAACTGGAAATGATCAAATTGTTATTGAGGCAATTAAGGCAAGGGATCATACGTTACTAAAAGCTCTGGCTCTGTTGTTTAACGCGTGCCTCTTAAATGGAGCAACACCGTCCAAATGGGACAAAGCAGTAATAATAATAATGCACAAAAACGGGGATATGACTCAGTTGAGCAACTATAGACCGATTAGCCCGTTATCCCACCTGTACAAACTTTTTATGAAAATAATCGCTAAAAGGCTAGCATCAAAATTAGATTTCTATCAGCGTCCTGAACAGTCGAATTTAGAGCTAAGTATTGAACAAATGACCACCTACGAACCATCAAAACGTTGATTGAAAATGCTATTGAATACAATAAACCTTTGATCCTGGTCTTCGTTGACTTTGAGAAAGCATTTGATTCTGTCAACCAAAAAGCAATGCTTAGTGCTCTCGCTGAATGTAGAATGGACTATAGGTACACATCCCTCATTGAATATATGTATGAACATGTTACAGCTTGTGTAAGGCTTCATGAGGTCATGGAGACCTTTCGTATTGAAAGAGGGGTTCGTCAGGGAGACGCAATTTCTCCAAAGCTATTTACAGCCCTGTTGGAGTATGCATGTAAAACCGTCGACTGGAATGGAATGGATATAAGTATAGACGGAAATAAAAATAACCTTAAGTTTGCGGATGACATCGTACTTATCGCCGACAGCTTTCACCAGGCACAGACAATGCTGCAAGGACTCTTCACTGCTTTAAAAGGGGCTGGCCTGAAGATAAACTTTTCTAAAACCCAATTCTTAACCAACCTGGTTCACGCCAAGAACATCTCCGTGGACGGCAAAGACATCGAGCCAGTAACCTCCTACAAATATTTGGGCCACGAGAAAAGAATAGGTAGGGATAACCAAACATGCGAGCTAGTAAGAAGAATAAGCCTAACCTGGGCTGCATTTGGAAAGCTAAGAGACCTTCTCAGATCAAGTATCCCAATGAGTCTGAAAAGAAAAGTGTTTGATCAGTGTATTCTGCCTGTAATGACGTATGGTGCAGATACTCACTGTCCAAATTGCAAGTCACCCAAAGAGTGAGGGAGAGAATAATGTTAGGGGTATCATTACGTAATAGGATTCCTAATGCCACCATCAGCAGGCGATCAGGAGTAACAGACGTTGTTGTAGGAAAACCACCCTAAAGTGGAACTGGGCTGGCCATGTAGCGAAAACAAACGATGACCGATGGACAATGAGAATTTTGGAGTGGATACCCCGAATACAAGCACACAGAAACCGAGGACGGCCTCCGACAAGATGGACCGATGAGATAAAGATAATACCATCGAACTAGATACAGGTGGCGCAAAACAGGACCGTTTGGACAGACATGCGGGAGGCCTACGTTCAGCAGTGAACATCATGGCTATGTGATGATGATGATGATGAAATCAAATAAACTGGCCTGTGAAGAACTCTAAAGGGAAAATTGAAGTGAGCTCATTTCGATAACCTGCTTATGAATAAAAACCTAAAGTGGAAGTTAGGTAAGATGATCTACTGCCATAAGGCTTACAGCAAATTACAGAAAGGGCGTAGGATTTAAGTGAGTATACGCACGATTTTCTCATATTTCCTGTTCTCGTACGAAAAAATTATATAGAACTTATTGCACCGATAATATCAAGGTTTGCGAATCTGAGATTATTTTTTTTTAAATAGCCATGCGTTGGCTGACAATTTTTTTTAAGCGAAGAACTAAAAATATCACCAGTTTTGCATTTTCATTTAGATGGATGCGATTTTTTGGTAGTTTATACTAATATCACCATTTTTTTATGTAAAAATATTTAGTGGCTCCAGATTATTTAATTTCCAGTAATATAATATTAGATAGTGACGTGTCGCCTCAAAACTCGAAATGCCGAAAAGTTTACATTCCACGAGCTCACCTTGTATAAATGGAATCATCCTATGTCGTCTTGTACGATTTTTGGCGTAGATTCTGGTCGGGTATAGGTGTTTTCTTAAAAAAAAATATTCTTCAATAAAAAAATTAAAACATTGTTTTTTTTACCTAGAATGTTTTTATATTTTCCCGGCATTTTTAGAACAGTGAAGAATTTAGAGATTTTTTTCCTAGAAATTTCTTGTCGATTCTTCTCTGTTTTTTTTTCGATTCTTGCGACTTTTTTAGCGCTGGAACGACCAAAAGTGACCTCTTTTTTCAAAATATACATGCCTAAACAAAATGCTCACCATCCTTTTATTCTCACAGATTTCAGTAGGGTTTGGAAGACCATTATACAGAACTTGTCCAAAAAAAATTACATAAAATTAACTACTTCTTTGACAGTTATCGTGTATCAAAGCAAAAATTTGAAAAATCGCACATTTGACGTAATAATTCGGAAACAAACTATTGGATCGGCAAGAGCAAGTGTTGCCTTAATACGTGTCAAATCTCAAAATTCCACTGCAAACTATTCTCGAGGAAAAGAATGATATACGTAAATCAGGAATCCTTATATAGCCAAGCTTCACCGCGCTACGCGTGACGGCTGAGTCTAATTCGCTAGCCGGGGAAAAGTTTATATATATAAAATATTGACGATGAAGTTCAGACATTACATAAATTCTACGCCAAGAAAAAGCTTGTTGTAACTCAAGCCAATTGAATAAATAACTAATCAAGGAAAGATCAAAAAACGTATCTGACAGTGATGATTCTAATTTCCACAGAATAAAGAACCTACATATCTAAGTAAAAATATTGACGATGACGTTCCGTTGAAATAAAGTTGATGCTGCTAGAAGAAGTTTGTTGCTCAATTGCTCATTGAAATCGCCGAGGTTACTGGCTTAACGAAAAATATTTTCCAGACAACAATATCATATGCATTTATTTTAATGTTTGTTTTGGGTATGAAAAAACATACTTTCTTGCTTAAAGTGTCAATGAAAAATTTAGCTGAAAAAAAATTGACGGGAAAGGTTACTTACTGTGCTTTTCTTTATATCCTGGAGAGTTTGTTGTTTGTCGGGGAAAGCGCTGATTCGTATCGAATTCTATTGACGTTTGAGAAGCTGTTCCTGGATATAGGACTATACAATTTTATAATCTTTAACCTCAGAAATTAAAAGAATTTTCTGATAAAAATATGTAAGAATAAATTGAAACATATGCTGTTTGGAATGTTTTTTTATTCAAATCAATAATTTATGTGTATTCGAAAAACTAATATATAATTATATTTACAACCTGGTCAAAACACGTCCGCTTCGTCTTCGGTTTAGTCAACACGTCGCCGTCGGGTAGCGGCCCTTTTAACGCCATTGGGGAAACACGTGGCAAACGTGCAGTGACCGTTTTTCTCCCTTAGGAAGAATCCGGTGGCCTAGTCACGAAAATTCCCCCGTCACGCCATCGCCAGTACCCAGACTGGGGGAGCCGGATATTCCCATGGGATCATTTTTGTCTGTGCCTGTAAAAATTGTTGTGAAAAATCGGTGGTCGTGACATGGTTTAGAACCGAGACAAGGTCATGATCGGCAAATTTCGCATGTGCAGCAGAAGCCATTGCCTTTTGCCGTTAAGACAAAATGGCATCAAGAAAGAAGGAAGGAAGCTTGGTTAAAAGGCAAATCGTTTTGGAGCAGCATGGATTTTTGGCAAACACATCCCTGGAATCTAACCTTCATGAGTACGTTGAGTTCCTTAAATCGAATCTCGATAAGTAGATGCCATTTACACCGACTTTAGTAAAGCCTTTGATAAGATAAACCATACAATTATGCTGATGCTTAATAAACTCAAACGGCTCGATGTAGATGCCATGCCACTAAACTGAATTCGCCCCTATCTTCATGATCGTAAAGTCAGTGTTTTAATTAACCGGAGTTTCTTCTAACACAGTTTCTATAACCTGCGGTGTCCCTCAGGGGTCTTTATTTTTTTTGTTGATTATTTACATGAAATCATACATTGTTTTAAATCCTCATTTTTTTTTGATTATACGCCTATGATTTAAATTATATAGACAAATTTTATAGGGATTGCGACCTAATGCAGGAAGATTAATGTTGAAAAGTGGTGAGTATCTTGTACCAGCAGCTGCCAACCGATCCTCTATAATTTTTCTATAAATTCTGGAATATTACAAGGGCAATGAAGTTAGAGACTTAGGTGTAATTTTTGATGAAAAATTACTCTTCGATAAACACATAGAAAAAAATATGGTCTCAGATTGCTTTAAAATGCTGGGCTTCATTAATAGACAACACGAAATATTTAAAAACGAGAAATCGAACCTTTCTCTCTATTACTCATTTATACACAGCCTATTTGCTTTGCTTCTGTAATTTGGAATTATTGTTGCGATATTTACACAAAACAAATTGAAAGGGTATAAAACAAGTTTTTGCAAAGTTTACTTTATCGAGACGGCCATAATTCGGCATAAATGGCATTGGCCAGCTCAAAACTCATTTCAATATATTAGCATTGGAAAATAGAAGGATTTCTCTATTAAATTCTTTTAAATAAAATAGGAGTCAACCATCCATTTAACGTACCATTCAGACATACAAGAAGCTCTCAAAACGTGCTTTTGTACGCTCCACTCACTGTGCCGAATGATGAGAGTTACTAATTTGTATTTGGATTTTGATATTGATTTTTTGTTCTCAAGCATCAGGTAAATCTAGGCTTAAGGTCGCCCTCATATTATCATAGCCATTTACATTTATTCCACGTGTTTATAATTAATAGATTTGGTCTTGATATTAATATTAACAACAAATTATTAGATAATTTTCTCGTTGATTGAAATTTTTGGATAGAGTATAGTTTTGAGTATTTCGACTTAGTTCTAAGCAACACTGCAAGTGGATACTGTTGTGGGGTTTTTGTCCTGTTTGTATTCCAAATAAAATAAAAAAATAAATATATATTTTTTAAACTTATCTGTGTGCCAGATTGAAGAAGATGATTTTTCTAAAATTTTAGCATCTTACATTTTCTTACCTGTTCTATCGATCTAAAATCATTTCAGCATTGCCACATTGCCGCTTCTCTAAGAAAGTCCTAGCAACTTTATTTTTTTTAAATTTAGAATCGCCCTTTTATTATAATATTTTTTTGTTAATATTGCTGTACCTATCTCTATCCGTTTTCGAGATACAAAATAATTTGTGTTAAATATGGTCCAAAACATGGCCCTAATTAAAATTAAGTAAATTGGTGCTCTCAATTCATGAAAGTTGTATACGGCGTGCTAAAATTACTATTATTTCCGTTATTCATAAAAAGGGTCAGAAGTTTGTTTTTTTTTTCAAATCAAACCCCCTGTATATTACTTAATAAATTGAAAGACGAAGGAAAATGCTTTAAGATGGCATATCCCTATACTTAAATCATCAAGTTTTCTTAATAAAGCCACTTTTTTGTGAAAAATTATTTTTTAAAGAATTTAATTTTAAGTAACCATGGAAATATCAAGCTTATGATAGTTTCGTGACTTTTATAAGTAACTTAAATGAATTGAAATGAGCGAAAATATCTATTCAAACGAAATTCTTATGAAATTATTTATTTTACATGGACAATGTGATCAAATTATTGCCAGAACTTGCAGAAAATTTTACCAAATGTATCCTGAAATAACCCCAATGAACGAGAGGAAGTTTGTACGACTACAAAATAATTCAATTAACAAGCGAAAATACAGAAAATAAGAATTAGAAAAAATAAAAATAACAAAATTTGAAACAAAATAACAAATTTTTACAATAAATGCTGGAAATGTTTTCCATTACATTCTAAACATTTTAGAATGTGCTTTTGTACGCGACTCGTGTTTGGCTTTTTCATGGGGATCCAGATCTTCAATACACCGCACTATTCGCCTTCGCAGGTCTTCTTTGCTAGGCAGACATTTGGTATAGTTCTCTGGATGCAATGAGCTGGCGCTCCGTCCAGTTGAAACCACGAATGCCTATATTCCTCTAAAGACAAATTTCCAATGAAATCGGTAACACTCGTCCTTGGGACATATCTCCCAGCATTTAGTGTGTCATCATGAATAAAGAAGTAAATTTTATTCTTCTTTAAATACAGAAAACATTTAGGGCAAATATTTCTTGAAAACCCATTTCCTTTGTAACGTGAGGATTATGATCAGCCAGAAATGCTTATTCCTTCTATTTCACAAAAAAGGGCTTTAATAAGAAAACTATTTATTTGATTTAGGTATAGGGACATGATATTAAAGCATTTTTTTATAATTAATTATAAATTATTGAGTAATACACAGAGGGTTTGATTTGAAAAAACGAATTTCCGACCCCTTTTATGAATAACGGCAATAATAGCAATTTTAGCACGCCCTGTATGATATGGAGTCGATTTCTCGATGTAAATTAAATACATCGGGTCTGCCTAAACTACCACCAAAATATCAACTTTTGATGAATTGAGAGCACCAATTTACTTAATTTTAATTAGGGCCATGTTTTGGACCATATTTAACACATTCTATTTTGTATCTAGAAAACTGATAGAAATAGGTATAGGACAATATTAACAAAAAAGTATTATAATAAAAGGGCAATTCTAAAAATGTCTTAATATATGGGGTGTTCCTTTTAAAAAAAATAAAGTTGCTAGGACTTTTTGAGAGAAGCGGCAACGTCGCAATGCTGAAAATATTTTAGATCGATAGAACAAGTAAGAAAATGTAAGATGCCACAATTTCAGAAAAATCCTGTATTCCGTTTTCCATAAACGTCTAACCTACCATCGTCCGTGAAACTCCTTGTATACATTTGGAATATGATATAAATACCTTTTGAGTATTAAGTATATCGAGCAACATCAGTAAAAGGTTACGCTTTCTACAAATCTACATTTACTTATTAAACCGACTTCTTTTGAAATCAACTGTTGTTCTGGTTGCCAAATGAATTCTGCGTAAATACTGTATGAGAGGAGTTTAATGGGGTCGTTTAGATAGAAGGAAAATATTATCTTGCTAAGGGGAATTTAAGACAAATGAGTATAAAGGCACAGTCAAAAAGTAGATGATTCCTATTCTTCCAAAAAAATTGTATACGTTGACGATGACGTCCAGAGTTCTGATCAATTTCGCATCGCCAGAATAAGTTTGTTGTCTATGTGCTCATTGAAATCACCAAGGTTACTGACTTTATTGCATGTTGTTATCTACGATATTTCTTTTCAGTTTACTTCATTTACCTATTTTATATTGAACTAGAAATAACAGTAATATTATGTTATATAATAATTTTTTATTTTTACCTTAAAATGCACCATAACCATAATTTTTTAGGAATCCACATATTGAAATATGCGTCAGTTTAGTAATATTGTAAACAACTATTTTTCCTAATTTAGCTTAATTTTGCCTCAACGATTCTGACAACAACTATCCGCACTTTATTATCTAACTATATATCCTCCTCATTAAGGTGCGTATCGATTACGCGCGGCAAACTCTCGAACATGGGCTCGCGCGGCAACCACGCCTAATAGATGCCGGGTTGCTGCGCGAGCCAACTCAATTATTACCGCGCTCGAACACGCCGCGTTGCGAACAGCGTTCCCAACGAAAAATTGAAAATTGTATCAGATTTGAACTGAAATTGTACCAGATTCAGCATTTTTGTACAGAACTTATATTATAAAAGGGTTTTTTATATTTTTTGCAATTTTTTCAAATTTATCAACATTACCGTATAGTAGGGTCCAACTTTTCCTTTGACCAGAAAGCCAGAACCCAGAACATGCAATTGCAAAGCGAAATACATTTCGACCAAGTCCGGCATATACAACCAGCGGAATAAAAACGGCAGCGCCATCTGTGAAAGTATGTTATTACCCGGCAACTACTAGCACTATGATTTATGCTCCTGCGTGGATCGTATTGATTTTAGACGAAGAAAGCTGTTCAAGAAGCGATAGGGTTTTCCCTCACCCTCACCTGTGTTTGACATACTATATTACATAACGAGAATGGCAATTAGCTTCGGCAAAACCCATCAAATATTTTAATAGTAATTTTCCAGAACAAAAAAACATGGCTAGTGGCGTCTAAAATGAATTGTTCTTTGGCCGATAGTCCCCAGCCGCAAGAATACAATGTTTTCAATTGTGTAGATCCAAAGGATGCCATTGTTTTTAATGTTGTTGTTACTCCTGGCTTGCGAACCACAGTCACTTGTTCTCCACCCATTTCATAGCGAATTTCATCGAACAGGAAAGCGAGGGCATTAACACGGTTTTGTGGCATCACTTGGTGTAAACGTACCTTCAATGTAAATATAACTTATATATCCAAAATTAGGTCTTGAAAGTGTACAGGTATGCGAATTTCATCGGAATTTCTAAATGTCGGTGGTCCATATGGTTTGTAGGTATGCTCTTGAAAATTTGCTATTGAGCTGTCAAGAACAGGTTCACCGAAAACTTCAATCTTTTCACTTGAAGACAACATCATACCCTCAATATTAGACCCAAGGATTTCAGGAACTTCGGGTCATCTCTACTGATACTATGTCTAGTCGATTTGACATCTGATTCGTCGCGGAAGATGTATTTTACTTTTATTTAGAATCTTGATAGATTTTGTTTCAATTCGATTGTAACAAAAACTATTTATGGAAATTTCCTTAATTCTAGTTTATTACAAATTAGAAAGATTACTGCACGAGCGAGCTCAACGAGCGAGGACTGTAATCTTCCTCGTTTGTAATGAGCAAATTACCATTCTACGACTGTTTTTAAAATGCCGTGTGGTGTGATGTTGTTTAAGTTTTAGTATTTGTTATTGATCTCGACCGTGAAATATTAAGCAGATACCCCAATAAGTAAAATGAACCAGAATTTTTAAAAATGTACAGATTATGTCAGATTGTACCAGATTTGTACAATTGTACCAAATCTGGCAACGCTGGTTGCGAACCAATCTCTGTCGGTTTTTAAGGGTGCGGCAAAGATGCTTCAATTAGTTAGTTCCTCGCGCACAATTGGGACGGTTGTGTCGTTGCTGGAATTCATTGGCGCGGCAAAACGACGATCTTTTGTCTTATTATTTCAATCAACCAATATGGATATTGAAAAGTGTTGCTTTCTAATGCAGTTGTACGGTGTTAAAGATTTGATAAGGAACAGCAAATCTGCACATTACTACAGTAAATTGCTGAGACAAGATGCATGGAATTATAGACAGACATACTGCACCACTCCTCAAAACTCAACGCCATCTCAATCACCGTCACCTCGGCCTCCAGAGAATCTTTACCCTCAACCTACAAACCAATATATGTCCCGCCACTGACAGTGTTATCACCATTACCACAACTATCATCCCCTGAAACTTGTATCGATGGGTGATGATTTAAAGTCGACTCGGAACTGATTCAACACAATAAATTTCGGCCATCCTGCAACAATTAATGCCCTGATTAATTTAACACTCCACTAAATCAATCAGATCTTGTCGATCTGCGAATTCGTCATCACTATTGGTTTCGTCTTGCTCCTCTCATCTGGGGCGCTACTGTGAGCGCTACTGTAGCTTTGAAACTTTTATTGCCCCTACACCTTTTACCGCCATTATTACATATCTGTCATGACCAAACACTTTTGCTACCCTGAACGGGCCGTCAAAATGTTGATAATTTTTCGGTTTACACCTTTATCCCCTGAACAAGTTCCAGCCTGTCACCATAACACCAAATCGCCTACCTTGAAGGTGTCGCCTGTGGTTGCAATCTTACGTCTTTATCGAATAAAACCTTGTTTTCAAGGGAGAAAGAAGAATGGTGAAGGAAGGTTGGCATGGGGAAAAGCAGTTTGAAAAACCCCATTGCTCGTTTCTTTGGCTTGAACATGCAACACACAAGACATACAAGACACACACACACACGGTATATAGATAGAAGACTAAATGAATAGTCTTAATGCGGTGAGAATTGCAACTGCGTACTAGAATGCACTCGGTTATATGTAACCACACTTTGCCTGCCGTAATAGGGAGGCAGGAAGCAGCATAAACGATATAAGTGCTTTCGCGATGTTGGGTCAAGCCTTATATACGCGTTATAGGTACCTTAGCAAGCCCCACCCACCTTGCTTCTCGGCGGAGTAGAGGGTGGCCGCTCTGGGATATACTCGATGGATGGGAAGGTGGAAACTTCTGTGCTCCGAATACTTTCGTTTTATCGAAATGCATTTAGGGCACAGAAGGGGGTGATTTTGACGGGATATTTTAGGGATGCGAGATGGGAATAGATCCATAACTATGGCGGTCTAGGTTTCAGATAAAAAATTGTAGTTGTTTTGTGTATGGGGCCGTATTTGGATCCACTCCGTGGATTATATCTCAAGTCTGCGATGTTGGCGGTTCTCGGCGAGCCGCGTATGTTATAACCGAAGAACTTGCACGTCATTTTGTCGATGTATTCTCTGACGTAAAAACGCCCAACCAACAAATAGTTGGGCTAGAATAAATTCCTCTAGACCCATTTATGTTGACCCTCTCCACGGAAATCTTTAGTAAAAGGCGAAAGATTTATTCGCTTTGAAGAGAGTTCAGGGTAGCTCATCTTCCCGGTGAACCTCAGATGTTACACTCGCCTCTGTTGCATTCAACAAAATGCGGTTCTGTCTTTTAACCTGACCGCAGCAAACGCCTTGGTCGTTAAATGCCAGCCCCCGATCGGAAATAATACGCCTTGGGTGCCCAAATTTGCTAATCGCCTCTTTCAATTTGCGAATCGCCTCAGAAGACCGCAAAGTCTTCGTCGCCTTCGCTAGCGTATGATTCTGGACTTCCTCGCCCCTTTAGTTCCACGATACCGGTTGGTAGACGCCGATACCTGTCCAAAGAGAAAAAAAGCTAGTATGCAAGTCGCCAGGGGAGGAACAACTAAATGCCCTCGCATTCGTCTGTAGATCGAGAGGTAGGAAAGCGCCTTTGTGCCTAAAAGCTCACACTTTTCGATCAACGCCATTTTATCATGATACTAATGGGTCATAGTTTCGCCGTCCATGCAATTTAATCTTCGCTATCACTCCCTTGAGCACCTGAGCAAAATCATGCACCCAAGGAAATGCTTTCCTAAGAGCCGGAATCCAGTCTTCCAATGAGAGATCATTGCATCTTGCAATTTCGCCTGCATAAAATACGCCCTCTCATATTTCGACCAGCCATGAATATCGCCCAACTGATCAATTTTGCTTCACCACCTGACTACGCTACAGTCCCGGCTGTCAGGACAGAAAGTATCAATAATGCCGCCTGCCTTTGTCCTTGACCTCATTCAGCCCACACTGCAGGCGGAGTCCGCTCTTTCGCCAAAAGCATGCCCTACCGCCATGCATGACTCACCTGATTTTTCGCCCTTCCTGCTACCCTTGGTTCTGCCAGCACCAACGGTCGCCTTTTGTTTTGTCGCCTTTGCCATTTCGTCCGCCACAATTTGCTGGATACTAGCTTTCAAACCACCGCCTTTCAAGCTTTTGCACCGTTGAGACTGTTTCAGCTTCCATCGCCGATTCGCCTTCGCCGTGGTCACCTTCGCTCAATTTAGGCTCGTAATCGAGGTCTCACTCGTCACTCTTGCCTTTCTCCATAGGCAATCACTAGAAAAACGAATTTTACAGACCAATAAACACAATTATAATACGCCACAATTCCTACAATAATAATTGGCACACGCACTTATCGTAACTTTTTAAAAAATTGTCCAATATCAATCTACTGTCAAGGAGGGCAAAAAACGCTCGCCAATTGTTACAATTTTTTTTTGTGACGCCGCCACACACATAGAAAAAGAAGACTCCAACGTGATTCAACACGCCGAGAATCGCGTGTTTCACCGTTTTTCACAGCAATTAGCACAATCCATAGAATATCCGACTTTTGATCTATAAAGAACTATTTTTCCTAATTTAGCTTTATTTTGCCTCAACGATTCTTACAGAAACTATCCACACCTTATAATCTTCGTCTTCTCAATGTGCTCTATCCTTAGTGGATGTCTGGCCCATCTGATTTTATTCACAGCAGATCGAAATAATTCTATTGATGTCAGACCTGTCCATTGTCGCAAGTTTCTTAGCCATGATATTCGACGTCTTCCTTGCAATCTTTTTCCATCTAATTTACCTTGCATTATAAGTTGAAGCAGCTTGTACTTCGTGTTGTTCCGCATGATATGCCCAAAGTATGACAGTTTTCGTTGTTTCACTGTTTTCAGCAGTTCTCTGTCTCTTCGCATGGTCACATAATGAGTCCATGAAACTGGCAGTATACGGCGATATAACCACATCTCGAAAGCTTCAATCCGCTTACAAGTAGCTACGGACATCGTCCATGCCTCTACGCCATACAGAAGCACTGAAAACACACACATCTCAAGATTCGTGTCCGAAGATGAAGACTCAGGCTCATGCTACAGAGAACCTTTTTCATACGGTTGAATGATGATGGTGCTTTTTCAATCCTTGCTTTGATTTCGTAAGGATGGTCCCATTTCTCATTCAGACTTGCTCCTAAGTATGTTATTGTTGGCACTCTTTGTAGTAGGGATCCATTCACGAAGAATTGGGCATTAATGTCGTTTTTACTGACTATCATAATTTTAGTTTTTGATATATTCAACCGCATGTTAAATTCTTGACATATGTCGACTACTCTATCGATCAGTCTTTGAAGTCCTTCAGCGCTGTCAGCAATCAATACGGTGTCATCCGCGTACGTCAAATTTTTGACATTTTCTCCATTTATCAAGATGCCATCCTGTCCACCTTCCAGTGCTTTTCTGAAAAGTCTTTCTGAATATACATTAAACAATAGAGGAGACAGTACACAGCCTGACACGCTGTTTGCTGCAATACAAGTTAGCTATAATACGGATATCTATATTATCAAGTCCTGACTGATTTAGAATTTGGATTAGCGTATCATGGTTAACTCTATCGAACGCTTTCTCAAAATCAATGAAACAAGTAAAGACATCGCAATTTACGTCTCTGGCCCTTTGAATTAAAACATTTAAACTAAACAGTGCCTCTCGAGTACCTAAGCCGTTTCTCAACCCGAATTGCGTGCCGCTAAGACCTGCTTCCAGCTTCTGATATATATGTGTTCGTGAATCACCTTAAGGAAAACCTTCAAGAAATTGCTCATTAGGCAAATAATCCTGTAATCTTCGCGTGTTTTGGCTGTAGGCTTTTTAGGAATTGGTATAAATGCCGGCAGTAGCCAGTCCTTAGCAATATTTCCGGTTTCATAAATTTGGTTAAATAGATCCGTGATAATGGCCAGATGCACTTCATCAATAAGTTTAGGTTTCCAAGAACTTCATCTGGACCTGGTGCCTTGTTGTTCTTCAGCTTCTTATTTCTTTAAGAACTTCCCAACGGGTAATGGGAGGTCCTACTGTTACTGGAGTTTCCGTGATAACTGACGTCCGATTTTCATCGTCGTAAAGAGTATGTATGTATTGACACCATCTATTTATTTTATCATTTACGTCCAACAGTGCTTGCCCTTTTACATCGGTGACAATGCCAGTTTGTCTGGAAATGCGTATTTCAGCGGCTTCTTTTATTTTTTTGTGCATATTAAGTATTTCATGTTTTTTATCTAGTTCTTCTATTTCGTTACACTGCTGTTCCAATCAGGTCTTTTTGGTTTCTTTGATTTTCCTTTTGATGTCCTGGTGAATCTGTTAATATTGTGTCTTATCTTTGTTTTTCACTTTTCTGCGCTGGTCCATAAGATCCAGAATCTCATCTGTCATCTACTTGTTATTTTTTTCCTTCTTTGCTTAGAAGAAATATTTTCGTCCCCTACTGATGTCATAATATTTGCAATGGATTTAACTTTCTGTTCTACCGAGTGTTCTAAATTAGAATCCATGTCTCCTCGAACTTCAGCCATTTAACAATGGCTCTTTCACCCGTAGTATGACTTTTTGATGTTTCAATTTTTGTGTATCATATCTTTTGTATTGCAGCTTTCTCTCGGTTTTCTTCAGGCGTAATCTGAGAGTTGACAGTAACAAGTTATGATCTTAATAAATGTCTGCACCTGAATATGTCTTTACAGACGCGAGTGAATTTCGAAACCTCTTATTTACTGTAATAAAGTCAATCTGATTTCTGACTATGTGTTGGTCATTGTCTGCAGGTGATTTCCAGATATATAATCGTCTGGGAGGTAACTGGAAGAAAGTGTTCATTATTGAGTGGTCAACTTCTTTGCAGAATTGTAACAGTGTCTCTCCTCTATCGTTTCTCTCACCCAATCCATAAGGACCCACTATATCCTCGTGCACTTCTTTGCCAACCTTAGCGTTAAAGTCGCCCATTGAAACTGTTACTTCTTCCTTTTTGTCTGCTTCCGAGCTGTTTTTATGTCATCATAGAATTTTTCAACCTCTTCATCGCTGCCATCGCATGTTCGTGCATAGACCTGTATGGAGTGGAATTTAGCTTCATTATTGCCACTCTATCTGATACCGGTATGAAACCAAGGACTGTTTTATTCACTTCTTTTGTGACTATAATTGCAACCCCATTTCTATGCTGTGGGTTATCCTCGCCTGAATAGTGAATATGGTGATCATTCACTTCAGATCTTCCAGTGCCTGGCCACCTTACTTCGCTGCAACCGAGAATATCAATTTTCAGCCGTAGCATTTCTTTTACGGTATTTGCTGCTTTCCCTGCTTGGAATATGCTCCTAACATTCCATGTTCCTGTTCGATGCTTGTTAACTAATTTAATTTTTGTTGACAGGGGGATTCTTCGCACCCTCTCCCCATTTAAGGGGTGCCCGGGATTGAGGGCCATTTCTGTTTGAAACTGAGCCATAATGATATTCTGGGGAGGAATGTATCAGGTAGTTTCCCCTTGCTTTCCTGATAATGGTTTCAGCCGCCCATTCTGGGTCAGACGCTGTTTGTAGCCGCTCACTATGAGTAGCGACGTTACCGATACGGATCTTTTTTAGCTTCACCTCTCGTCTTCGACCTTACCGGCATGGGAGGCCATACCAGTAGCTATGCTACCGTCGGCATTGCTCTCAGACTCATTGAGGCTACTGAGCTCGCTCACCGCGACAAGGTAAAGATCCTTGAGAGAGGATTATTATCTAAACTATATTATCCTCCTCATTACATACCGCCGCGCGCCACTCGTCTTGCAGGGTTGTCACGTCCACGCCTATTCCAACGTTACGTCGCTTTTTTAAAATTTGCTTGTTACAATAATTTAAGCCTTTGCGAGTTTCTTATATACGTGTTTTAAAACAACAAATTTTAGAACGTTTTGCTCCAGTTACAGCACCAAGTTATTAAGCTGTCTAAAAGTAAATGAGGCAAACTGGTTTAACCTTCGATTCATTTGTGGTAAGTTATTTCTACTGTGCTGTTCTAAACCCGTAATTTCCTCGTTATTTCGTTTGATTTTTTCTACTGATAATTATTTAATATACAGTTTTCTATTCGGTTTCCAAATAGCTTATGCGATATGGGGATATATACGCTAAGAGAGAGCACCTATAAACAAATTTCACAAATAATATAAGTTGTAGTATTAGTACCTCGGCACATCTGATGATCAAGAAGTGATTTGCATTACACATCTATTATTAAAGTGCAAAATTAATTTTGCGATACAAACTAAGTCAAATTGGACCCTGTGAAGGCCAAATCTTAAGTTACCTTTTATTCTATTAAGAATAAAAAAGCAGTAAAACATTAAGGGCGAACCGACAAACTTGGTGAATAAATATGATATTCTATAATATTTTGCTTAGCCATGGTTCCGCAACAATGGCGATTGTGTGATTTTTCCGTTTTTACCTGAAGTAACATGACCAAAATAGACACCGATTAAAACGATTCATTAATATTTTACGAGCCCAGTCAAGTTTGACTTAAGCAGCTTGTTCGGTTTATGTAAGCAGAAAATTGGCCAAAATTGCGACACGAAATTTGTTAATAAACTGGTTGGCAAATTTACAATTTAAATTTCAGTTTATCGGAAAGGTTTTAAGATAATTTATACGAGTTTTTGGGGCTTTATCGTCGACGTGTTGATCTTTACCGTTACAGGATTAGTATTCGGAAACATTCCCAAAACGTTCATGTTATTCATATTTTATTTTTATTTTCGTTCGAATTAAAACACTCTGAATATGGCTTGAATACATAAATGTGTTTATCTTAAAACAATGTAGTCTCCTGTCCATTTAGAACTACCGACAGAGACGAAATTCAGCAATTTTTTTCACACACATGTTTCGATTACAAACAAAAGAATAAGAAATCTCTCGAGTAATTAGCAAATTTACGCGATCACTTTTGTTACGTAACGATTACATCATCAGAAATGTGTGATATTAAAGCAAACATACCGTATCCAAACTATAGAATGAGTGCATATTGGGCTACAAAATTTAGCCATTTTTATAACTTTCCAAATTAATACAGAATTATTCATATTTACTGCTTATTTGTATTAACATTCGAAAACTAAAAATGTCAAAAAACGTGTTTGACCTTCTCGATAACCTGATCTGATCCCTCCGGACTTCCTCTTGGGGAATTCTTTAAAGCATAGAGTGCCCGGGATTACATCAAAGGTTACCAATGCTCGTCATTTCCAATGAACTATCTACAGAATTTTGCTGAAAATTAATAGGAATATGCTTAATGTTAAAACCAAACTTGACACATTCTTGGGGAAGTGAGTTCGAATCTCATCAATGCACGTCTCAATTTATATATTTATTTATTTTTTATTCCTCTATATTGACATAAAATTATAAATTTCAATCACGTAATGATGAGGAATTATCTACAATAATATGTTTCTGCATAGAAAAGCAATTACTTTTACACTCCCATTACTATCGGCAGATAAGTTAATTATAATGGATTATTATGTCTTTAATGCAAACAAATCACGAAAGCAAAATGTCATATAAAGTTCTTTTGAAAATAAGCTACAATTAATGTGATTTAATTAGACGTAAATTAGTGATTCAGCCTATTTTAGAATCGATAATCTATAAAAATGTGATGTTATCTATTTTGAATTTTATTCATTATATTCTAATTAACAATTTATCTATTTTAATATTGAAATTGCTACATTATTTAATAGGGTACGCAATGAAATTATTTGGGTTAGAATTACGTGGATTAGATCTTGGCGCGTATACGGTTGGGATATTTTTGGATGTATCTAGGGCATTTGATTGCCCTAGATATATTGTGACTTAAATCATAGAGAGTACACTGCTGGATCCTTCTTTAATCTTACCAGGGCGTTAGGCTGTTTGGTTCTGTATATCATGGGCTCCTGTTTGATCTTTACAGAACCTTCAACTGCTTGAATCATAAATTTTATTTATCGTGGCCAATCTTTGCTGCCTAAATTATATATATTTTTGATGAGTTTCGTGGACTAAATTATAAAGTATATGGCTGGACTTTTCTTTGATCTTTACAGGATGTTCGACTGTCTGAATCATATATTTTTAATGAATATCCGGAACTAGAATAGACGACAAATCGATTTCAGTAATTAATAGCAATGCAATAATAAAATACTTGCAATAACTTGTTTCGTAAACTTACGAAAATATCGAAAATATTTTTGTGTAATGCAAATTTCACTCTATCAATGTTGCTTCTCAACTGAAGTCTAAGGATATTGCGAACTGTTTGTTGTTGTAAATAAAATTTTTTAAAATTTACTGTGTAATATCTGTTTATTTTTTTACAACGCACAAATAATCCTTTAAAATGTAGACACCTTAAAATGGGGTTGCGGGTTAGTGGAATTTCCCACCACCCAGCCAATAGAGTACGCTTCTCAAAATTATCTCCATTCTCCATCACCATTCTTTAATCAATAGGACTTGCATCAGGTAAATGGGCTGGGATGGCAATACGTTCACATTAATTGGCGATGTCGATTGAAAATTGCAGCCAAGTTTATTATGTCGAAACTTTGAATCATGGATGATTTTACAATCGCGTCAAGTCGATAGCTGAAAAGGAGTCGTTTGTATGTATGTGTTAAGTAAAGATAATTGAGCCACTGATAGTTTCATCCTTTTTTTGAAAGACAAAAGCTTTTGCTGTTTGCTCCTTAATCTTAAGGTTATGAATGTATGTTATAATTTTTGTCTTGAACATGTAAGTATACATATATGCATATTACCTGTGAGGTTTATTATCGTTAAAGGCACATTAAGTATATTAAAAGTCAATATAAGGAACAACCTTATAATTTTACCATAAATTGAAATTAGGTATGCGAAAATTATATCACGAGAATTCCTTTTGTTTTCTTAGATGTACAGGGTGGCCCGTTTCTTATCTCAAAATCAACAGAGTATACCATAAAAAGTTTAATACAAAAGTTGGATTTACTTAAACTTTTAAAATATTATATTTTTATATATACAGGGTGTTCGTATTTTCGAGGATAAGTATAAACTTCCTTATTTTAAATAGCAAACTCTGTACAGGGTCATTTTTTATATTTTCCCACCCCCCTTTAACTTTTTTGTGACACTGTGTAGAAAAAATATGTAAATAGGAAAGTTGTAGTGCTTGAAAAGTAGTTCTCAGAAAACATTTTTTTTTGTCTATACAGGGTGTTGCAAAAAGTGTGAAAAACAAAAAAATATATATTTTTTAAATGGAACACCCTGTATATTTCTCCACAGGACGAAAGATCTTTGTTCTCCGATTACAAAAATATATAACTTGTCTACTTTTGCTTAAGCCATTCGTAGCTATTTAACTTTAAATGTTGATTTAAATAAAATAAATCATTGTTTTAATAATTTTTTATTATTATATACAAATTCGTATCTTAACATGTTTGATAATAAAAACTTCAGTATTTCAATTATTGTTGAATATGCCCACTATTGATACAATCTCGGAAGTCGCTTTCTAATTTATTTGTTGCATGGGTAATAAAAATTGAATTGTTCTGGTTAAGGTCGTTTATATAGTATACAATTCTCACCCTGAGCTCTTCAATAATGGCACTTCTCTGAGCATAAACTTTGTTTTTAAATATCCCCACAAAAACGCATCTAAGGGCGTTAGATCTGGGCTGTTCGGTGGCCAGTGGACGGTTCGCCGCCTATTATTTGAGCAGATTGGCGAATTGGAAGCATACCAAGAGAATCTCTGTTTCCTGATTTAAAAATTGTAAATATCTTTCGCCAGTGAGGGAACCTTCATAAAAAATGGAGCCAATAATTTGACATAATAGCTGTTTTTGTCACTGTCATTCACGGCTATTTTGACACAATTCATATTTTTCTTAATGGCTAGCAAGGCTACTTCGATTGGTTTGAATTCATGCTTTGTCAACTTTTAAAGGCAAATAGCTCGGAAATGGCTTATGCAAATGTAGACAAATTATATATTTTTGTAATCGGAGAATAAAGATCTTTCGTCCTGGGGAGAAATATACAGGGTGTCCCATTTAAAAAAATATATTTTTTGTTTTTCGCACTTTTTACAACACCCTGTATAGACAAAAATATGTTTTCTGAGAACTACTTCTCCAGCACTACAACTTTTATATTTACATCTTTTTTCTAATCAGTGGCACAAAGAAGTTAAGGGGGGTGGGAAAATATAAAAAATGACCCTGTACACTGCTGGAATGAATTTCGTGGACTAAATTATAAAGTATATGGCTGGGCTCTTCCTTGATCTTTATAGGGCCTTGGACTGCTTGAATCATATATTTTTAATGAATATCCGGAACTAGAATACACGACAAATCGATTTTAGTAAATAATAGGAATTCAATAATAAAACACTTGCAATAAGTTGTTTCGTAAACTTACGAAAATATCGAAAATAATTTTATGTAATACGCAAATGGCATATTATTAGTACAATGCCCATTGACAAAAAAGCCCGTGTAATGCAAATTTCACTCTATCAATATCGCTTCTCAACTGAAGTCTAGGGATATTGCGAACTGTTTATTGTTAATTCTGACTGTAAATAAAACAAATTAAAATTTACGGTGCAATATTTGTTTATTTTTTTATAACGCACAAATAATCCTTTAAAATGTAGACAGCTTAAAATGGGGTTGCGGGTTAGTGGAATTTCCCACCACCCAACCGTACTCTATTGGTTGGCTTCTCAAAATTATCTCCATTCTCCATCACCATTCTTTAATCAATAGGATTTGCATCTGGTAAATGGGATGGGGTGGCATTACGTTCACATTAATTGGCGATGTCGATTGAAAATTGTCGTTAAGTTTATTATATTGAAACTTTTAATCACCAGAAAAAGATAAATGGATAATTTTGCAATCGCTTCAAGTCGATAGCTGAGAAGGAGTCGTTTGTATGTATGTGTTAAACAAAGATAATTGAGCCACTGATATTTCCATCCTTTTTTGAAAGACAAAAGCTTTTGCTGTTTGCTCCTTAATTTTAAGGTTATGAATTTATGTTATAATTTTTGTCTGGAACATGTATATATGCATATTACCTGTGAGGTTTAATATTGTTAAGAAATGACAAAATAAAGTGAAGTATATTAGAAGTCAATATAAGGAACAACCTTACAGTTTTACCATTAATTGAAATTAGGTACGTAAAAATTATATCGCGAGAATTCCTTTTGTTTTCTTAAATGTACAAGATGGCCCGTTTATTATGGGATGACACTTTATCTCAGAATCTACGGGGTGTACCAAGAAATGTTTAATACAAAAGTTGTTTATGTTTACTTAAGTTTTTAAAATATTATATTTTTATTTTAAATAGAAAACCCGTATATTAAGGCATTTTTCAATTTCTCGGAAAATTCTAGATAAATTTTATGTATAATCTCCATCATACAGAAGAACATTACCATTAGTCAGCGTTTTACATTTCTAGACACATTATATGAGGCTACCTATGCGGTGGGGAATTTAACACTATAAGTTACCATACACGATGCAAAAGAAAGACTGTTGTATCTGCTAGAATAGCTGCGCCCGATGAAAGGTTAGTAACTTAATCGTCCCGGCTGGGGTAATAAGTATGTGTATTGTCAACGATGTGTGTGTTAGTTTTTGATCACCTATATTTATTTATTATAAAAATGCCAACACGGACTAGTAAAGTACATGCCCTTCTACAAGGAGACCAACTCCAATTAAATAATAAAGGCTTTCAATAGGAGAAATTGATAGTTTGTTATATTTAGACCTGCAATCATTATTTTTAACATATTATTCAAAATATGTCAAAAGACTTAGGTATAGGATTATATATATATATTTTTTTTTTTTTTTTTTTTATGGAACTGGCACACACACTAAAGGTAGATCCTATGGCGCTCGACGAGCGGTGTGTGTGCGAAGATGTTGATTGACACGGTTCTTGAATATTTGTAGGTTGTAATTAGTGGGAAACAGATGTCCTGGAAGTGAGTTCCACAGTAATGCAGTGCGCCAGACAAAGGAGTTCTGGTAAAGCGATGTTCTAGGTGTTTCTAGTTGTACGACGAACTGGTGCGCTCCTGTCGTCTGTCGGGACTGCCTGACAGGAGTTGCCAGGGGCGGGATTATGTGGGCCAAATCCTGGGAACATCTGCCGTGAAAGTATCTGTAAAACAGAGACATCTCGGCCACATGTCTGCGATGTTCCAGACTATCCAGATTCCGGGTCAACTCCGGATCGCCGACGAGACGCACAGCCCTCTTCTGAATGGAATCCAGCAGCTTTAGGGTATGCTTTGGTGCGGCACCCCAGATATGTGAGCAATATTCTAAGCACGGTCTTATTTGCGCTTTGTACAGCAAGAGCAACTGCTGCGGTGTATAGAGTTTTTTGTTGCGAAATAGCGCACCAAGCTTCTGGGAGGCTGATTTTGCGATGTTAGCAACATGGTCATGCCATGACATATTGCTGTTGACCGAGACACCCAGCAGCCCGATTGACGAGGATGAAGGAATGGTCGATCCTGCCATAATGATGTCAGGGCCCGCTGTATTGGCCCTCTTAGTAAACGTTGCTGCTTGGGTCTTTGCTGCATTGAACTGGACCAAATTTCGGTCGCCCCAAGTTTGAACTTTCTCCAGGTCTTGATTAATTGCTGTAATCTGCTCCTGTCTGCGGTGATGAGTCTCAGTCGCTGGTAAGGGTTTTTCTGATCTAAAGTGGGAGACAAGGGTACTGTCATCTGCAAAACTGTAAACAGGATTATTCGTTTCGATCAGCAGGTCATTAATATAGATGAGGAACAGAGTTGGTGAAAGTATTGCGCCCTGAGGCACGCCCGCGTTGTTGGTGAATGTGTCCGAGATGTGTCCATCGACTGCAACATGTAGGGATCGGTTCTTAAGGAAACTGGCCAGCCAGCTGCAGAGAGAGGCGGGCAGTCCCAAGGACGGCAGTTTGTTGAGCAGTCCGTCGTGCCAAACTCTGTCGAATGCCTTTGAAATATCCAACGCAATCGCTCGAGACTCTCCGTAGTTTTCAATTGCCCTACTCCATATATGAGTGACATAGGCCAATATATCTCCTGTCGATCTCTCTTTGCGAAAGCCGTATTGATTATCGCTGATTATTCTGTTGCTCTCGAGGTACTTGAGTAGTTGCTGGTTGACTACACGTTCCATGACTTTGGAGATTATTGGAAGCAAGGCAATCGGGCGATAGTTTGAGGGCGTGGTTTTCTTGCCTTTTTTTGGAACAGGTTGCACTCGAGCGACTTTCCAAGAGGATGGGTAAATCCCTCTTCTGTAAGAAAGAGAAAAAAGCCTGGAAAAAACAGGTGTTAGTTCGTTGGCGCAGTTCTTTAGCACGATGGCAGGTATTCCGTCCGGTCCTGATGCCTTTTGCGTATCTAGTTCTTTAAGGATTTTGCGGATATCACGATGAGAAAACTTGAGTTCTGCCATGGTGGTGTTGATGTTCGGTATAGTGGGGAGAGTCTTGCTTTGGGGCACGTCTAAGGTAGAGTGCGATGAAAACATTTTGGCGAGCATGTTTGCTTTTTCTTTGGCTGTAGTCGCCGTGATGCCACGTTCGTCCGTCAAAGGTGGGAGAGACGTTTTTGTAAAGTTGTTACTTACTGCCTTTGCTACCGACCAGAAATTCCTGGAACCACTGGGGCATTGCAAAAGTTTATTCCTGATCCTTTGATTGTGTTTGTCCTTAGTTTCGTCGATCACACGCTTGCACTCGTTTCTCGCTTCGATAAAATAATTGCGATTTTCAGCGGTCTGATTTTGCTGCCAGTACTTATAGGCTTGCTGTTTCCTTCCTACAGCTCTTTCGCATCTTTTGTCGAACCAGGGCTTTCCTTTTGATGGTAACTTGATGGAATTTGGGATGTATGCTTCCATTCCTGAGGAGATTACTTGCATGATCTCTTCGCAGCAGTCTGACGGGTCGTCAGTGGCAAAGCAGACGTCGAGCCAAGGAAAATCTAGGTAAAACTGCCTTAGATCGTCCCAGTTTGCAGAATTGTAATGCCAGATTTTGCGAGGCAATGGTGGATCCTTCTGTATGAGTGGCAATTCACAAACCGTTGTAATAAGTTTGTGGTCGGAGGTACCTAATGGCGGACCAACTGTAACCTTGTACTGGTCAGGATTGGTGGTCAGAAAAAGATCCAGGAGGGCGGCGAATTCGCCCCTCTCTGAGATTCGAGTTGGTTCGTCTACAAGTTGAGTAAGCCCGCAGCTGATGGCAAATGCTTCCGCCTCTCTACCTTCGTTGTCGGTCTTGTTGTGATGTTTGAGCCAGTTGGTGTTGTGGGCATTGAAGTCTCCCAGAACGATTATTTCTGAACTGGGATGATCGACCTGTATTGAGTCAAAGGTGGTAGCTAGTGTTGAGAAAAAGCTTTGATAGGCTCTATCGCTCGGAGGGCGATAGAGACAACATACAAACTTGGTTAATCCCTTGGCGGTGAACTTGAGCCACATGACGTCAAGGTTGTTCGGTTCGAGCGTTTCCTCGCGGTGACATGAAAGGTCGCTTCGGACAAAAAGGCATATTCCGAACTTATATCTAAATCGGGTATGTAAGTCGTCAACCACTGTTGTTGTTGTAGAACATACTTGTGTTTCTGTAAGGGCTAATATGTGTGGTCTATTTGCTTGTAGATGTTGGTGTACCGAATTTATGTTTGTATTTAGGCCTCTTATGTTGCAGAAATCTATTCTAAATTGGTTCGGTATCTTTGCTGTCTGTGAAATGCGGAATGAAGGGCTCCCAGGGCCACCCAGCGCCCGGAGATCCGAATGGCCGGGGAGTTTACCTCCGGAATATTTTGATCCTGGAAGCACCATCATGTCCATATATTCCTACTGTGAAACCCGGGATCACCAGCGCGGAAGCGGAACGTGATTTGGGAAAACCACTTAGCGCTCCCCAATTCTGGTGGGGTGGTATTTCACCGGACGATGCGAGTAGGCTTATGCATCTACCACCTAGGGCCGCTTCCACTCGAAGCATCGGCCTCAGACTCATTCCTTTGGCGGTCCCTAGTCTGACAGGGGTAAAAATGGGGTTTGTTGGATCACTCCCCAGTGATCAGCTCCAGACTTTGTACTTTGGTGTTCTCCAGCCTGGAGGAGGACGATGGGATTTGATGGGCCACATCCCGTGGCAACTCGGAATGGTGGGGGCGTCACTCCCCGTAATCAAACTGCTCTCACCAGTTTGACGTTCCTGCCAGCCAATACAATGCAGCCCCTCTTGTCACAAACTGTCATTGATCGGCTCCAGACTTTGTACTTTGGTGTTCTCCAGCCTGGGGGAGGACGATGGGATTTGATGGGCCATATCCCATGGCAACTCGGAATGGCGGGGGCGTCAGTCCCCGTAATCAAACTCCTATCACCAGTTTGACGTTCCTGCCAGCCAATACAATGCAGCCCCTCTTGTCACAAACTGTCATTGATCAGCTCCAGACTTTGTACTTTGGTGTTCTCCAGCCTGGGGGAGGACGATGGGATTTGATGGGCCATATCCCATGGCAACTCGGAATGGCGGGGGCGTCACTCCCCGTAATCAAACTCCTCTCACCAGTTTGACGTTCCTGCCATAAAATATATCTAGAATTTTATGAGGAATTCAAAAATGTCTTAATATACAGCCTCGCAGCATTGCCATAAACCAAGCAACACAACTCTCAACTGTTTCTGATTGTTTGTATACCTAGTTTTAGTAGTTTAGCCTTTCATTTTTAGTTATCTTTATAAAGTGTGCAGCAAGGAAGGAGAAAACCCCTAAACCCATTTAATTGCTAGGAGAAGCCAAGGGAGAACGAATTGTTACATTTCTTGGATCCTTGGCCAAGGCCAAGAAGTTGGCCGTATCGTATAAGTCAATGATTTAATTAAATTGGTATAACTAGAGTAATTGTCGCTATCAAATAAACACATCATGGCGTCGAATGATGACGATCCGAATTTTAGCGCGACAACAAAATGATATTTTGAATGTTGCAAGACCCGTCACTGCAGTTATATGGTATGCATTAAGTGCGGAAAATTTTTCCACAAGTTGTGTGCTACTAGAGACTTTCGGCACATGGAAAAGCCAAATATGTGGATGAAACAAGATTGTTATGTTGTGGTGACCTAACCTCACAAACAGACATAAACAATTACCAAGGAAATGAAGAAATTGTTCATCTCAAGAAATGATTGGTCCAGAAAGAAGAAAAGATACGAATCTTAGAACAGCTGAAAAATGTTAATGATTATACAATAGAAAATGAAAAATTAAAAGTAGAAACTACCTATTTGAAAAGGTTAGTAAAAGAAACTGACGACAAAAATAACACGCTCAAGCAAAACAATGGATTATTGCTTCAAAGGATGAATTCCTGTGAAACGAAAAATCGAAGTAAGGGACAGAGTTATATAATGGAGAAACTAAAAAATATCGATCATTCTAAACCACTTCAGACATAGCTTCCAACCACTTCGGACATGGCACCTCGTCAACAGACATTTTAATATATTTTTAAACGTACTAACTTAGAATATATTTTTAAGTGTGATTTTAAATATGTAATTGTAAATAGAGATTTTAATGTAATGTTTAATAGTTTAAACAAACGTAAAACAAATTCGATTGATTTGTTTAGCAGTTATAATTTAGAACAACAAATATTTACCAAAGCAAATAATGTTAAGTGTATAGATAATATTTTTGTGAATTTTTCTGAGATACTGAGATTTCATACAGAAGTCTTTAATCCTTGTATTTCGGATTACTCTCTATGTTAATAAAAATGCTAATAACAGCATTTTTCTTAACATAGAAAGTGGCCCCGTGACAGAACTGCGTGCACACAGGCCCATAACAGCAAAGGGAACAAATGAAATGTATAAGTATTTGGAGTCTCAGGATTGGAGTTTTATTAGCGAGTGGAATGAGTGCGGTGTGAATGGAGTTCGCAATGAATTTTTTGAAAAAAATCGAATCGGGTATGAATGTAGCATTTCCTGTTAATAAAAAAGTATGTAAACCATCTCAAGGAAACATAGCCTGGTTCAATGAAAACATAAGACGCATGAGGGAGACTTAAAGACTTTTGAATGAGTATTATGTCAATAGGCCATCACTTGCTTTAAGACAGGAGATACAAATATTAAAAAAAAGGAAGCCTATTCTGGCTATATTTTAAATTCAAATAATGTTATAAAAACATCATGGGAGGTAATAAACCTACAAGAGTTAGTGAGCGAGAAGTGAAATTAAGTGCGGATGAGTTCAATGAGTTCTTCTCAAATATAGCACAGGAATTCTTATAATCCATTCCTGAGACAAATGGTAATTATGCAGAGTTCATGAAAGTCTCAGTTGGGGGGAACCTGACCTTCTCTTTCCAAGAGGTGGGGTTTACTCACGTAAGGAGTGCGATGGACACTCTCAAGAGTAAAGCCAGTAAAGATATTTATCAAATGAATGCTCCTCTCAGCCTTATCAAAACTTTTTAATCTTAGTACCAGACTGTCTAAAAATTTCAAAAGTCATTCCTATATTTAAAAAGGGGTCTGTCAATGAATTAAATAATTACAGGCCTATGTCTTTGGTTGCTGTCCTGTCTAAGGTCTTTGAACAAATCTTAAAGGAACAACTGTGTAATTGTTTGAAGTTTGGTTTTAGGGCAGATCAATCCACTACTCAAGCAGTAGTGGACCTGCTGCAGCTCATTTTGGACGCTTTCGGGAGGGAGCACTATGTCCAAGCAACATTTTTTGATCTCTCGAAGGCGTTCGATATCGATTGTATGTCTCGATATTGCTGAGGAAGTTAAAATATTATGGTGTACAGCCAAATAGTATACAACTGTTGGAAAGCTATTTGGTACATAGAAAACAGCAAACATTTTTTAGAGGACAATTCTCTAGAGAATCCTATTTGGATCACGGAGTACCACAGGGTTCAATACTTGGATCCCTTCATTTCCTTATTTACATCAACGACATCTGTGAAGCTATCTCTAATTCAAGACTCTGATTGTTTGCTACGACACAACGTTGGCAAATTCAGGTAAAAGTCTGGAATAGTTGGTGCATGTGATGGATGGGGAGGTGTCTGAGTTGAGGGAATGGTTTAGGGCGAATAGGTTAACACTGAATGAGGGAAAAACCATAAATATTACTTTTGGTTTGCGATATATTCCGGATAACACGGAGGTGGCCAAATTTTTGGGAGTGGGTCTTGATCCTCAACTCACTTTCGAGAGGCACACAGATGCTATGGCAGCAAAATTAGCCAAATATTTATTTGTGCTTAAGAATTTATTTAAGATCCTTCCGTTTCCTGTGTTGATGCAGGCCTTTCATTCAATTTTCCAGGTAAACTGTGTGTATGCCGTTTTGGCATGGGGACACTAGGCTCACGCTAAGCGTATATTTTCTCTTCAGAGAAAAGCAGTGCGCATTGTTGATAGGTTGGGGTTCCATGAGGACGGTAGGGAACATTTCGTTCGATTCCGTATTCTAACTATACCTTGTAGATATACCCTTGAATGTCTTCTGTATGCTCACAGCAACAGAAATAGGTATACCCTAAATAACTTTTACCATCAGTATCCAACAAGAGATGGAAACAATGTTAGAGTTGGTTATCTGAGACTGGGCAGACCTCGTATCTCAGTTAATTACTATGCGTCAGTATTTTATAATAAAATCCCTGAGAATGTAAGAATCTTACCTTTATTACAGTTTAAACAAAAAACTAAACAGTATCTAATAAACAATGCTATTTATAATTTTCAAGAATTTTTGAATAGTGATTTTTAATCTGTGTTATCTTATCTTGGTGTCAGCAAATTTGTTAAATAGTGATCTTTTTTTCTTTTAAATTTGTGTATACTGTTTTAGTGTCTGCAAATTTGTATATTTTTCTAACCTGTTAAGGTGCCTTCGGACGTAATGAATGATACTGTACTTGTATTAGATAGTGATGAGCGAGACTGGTCTTGGTCTTGGTCTTGCAGTAAAGGCAAGACCAAGACCAAAACCAGCTCCAAGTCTGCGAGACCAAGACCAAGACCGAGTAGTTCAAGACTTATGCAAGACCAAGACCTAGTATTGCAAGACTTACCCAAGACCAAGACCTAGCATGTAAGACTCTTGCGGTCTTGCGTTTTTTTTTTCGCAATTTTTGTTTGATGACATATTGCCACTCATTCTGGGATCGAAATTGTTGGGTCGAAATATGGAGAGAAAACTTTCTATAAACGTTTGTCAAAAATAATTTTATTTGTAAGATACATGCAGGGAAAGTTAGACAGTATTCACTATTTGCCACGCCGTATTGTATGTAAATAAATAACAATGTATTCATTTAAAAAGGACAGTCAAATTTTTAAAGAAAATTATACTCATAATTACATAAATCTAATTTGGATTTTATTAAACAAATTACACAAATGTCAATACATTTCCTCAAGCGTTCTTGCATATAGACCGGGAGATAGTGACCAATTTTTGAATGTGATTTTGGCCAGTAAGCCCTTTGGAGGCTATAATAATATGTATATTCTAATGTTGTAATGTGATAAATTGAAGCATCATTCTAGGTTCTTCACATACAGTGTGTCTGAAAAAGAGATAAATGTATTTGGGGTCTTGAACACTATAAGAGATAAAAATTGATTAAATGGAAAACGTTGTAAGATATTTATTGGTAGTTCAATTCTGCTATGATATTGAATTTATAATTCATAATAATGAATTTTATTTATCTTTTTTCATTTTCGATATATTTAAAAAATATATATATATTTTTTTAAACTGCTGATTTTATGTAATTTTAAAATTTTTGTCTGTATCTACTATATGTTTTCAACAAAATATAGTACAGAGTTCAACAGTCGTCCTTATATTACGCTGTGAAATTTGGTTGTTGTTTTTTAATTGTTCTTTGTAATGTTCATTGTAACCCACAATATTATATATTTTAAGCCTGTTATAAGATATGACTGTTAAGTGTACGTTTCATGAATTTATGTTTTTCTTTTAACATATTTTATCATTAGAAATCCTTTTTGTTATTTCATTTCGTAAACCCGTTTTTTTTGTGTGTTGTTTTTTTATTTATTTATTTGTATTTTATTAAACAAAAGTACTTAAGAAAGGTTTTGTTTTTGGGCATAAGGCATCAAATTGTAAAAATGAATTGAATAATCTAAAAGTAGCTTTCTCCTCTTAACAGAGCCCCGATGATGAGTTAATGTAATTTGAAACGTTGGCAAGAAATAATAATTTGTTTTCATGACACTTAATAATCCTACTAACACCACTTAAATTATACATTTTGGTCATCATCTTTACTAATTTTTTGTTGAAAATATCTCGACAACGAAAAAAGATGGAATCATTACTAAAGCAGCATTGAACTAGAAATTAAATAGCATACAACTTTTCCATTAAACCTATTTTCTAGCACTTATAGTTTTCAAGTTCCCAATCCAATAATGAGTGAAAAAAAGTACACTTTACCGCCCCCGAGTAAAGAAAATTATGAACGAATTTGGCATTTGCATAAAACCAATAACACCTCTAAAAACTGATGTGCAGTTTTTCATTGAGCAATAATAATTTTGGTTTATTTCAAAGCCCAGCCACGGCACATATAACAACGCCCAGCTATCGGGCCTGCTAAGAATCGATTTTTATAGAAGGACGTAAAGTCCAGTGACTAATATATATTTCTTCAAACTTATGAAATTTTATTATAGAAAAATATTTAAAAAAAAAATCAGAATAACTGCATCAGATTATCAAGAGATAAAAATATTTACATTTCAATTCAATTATGGGCAAACATGTATTAAAAAATGAAATGCACGTTTAAATAAAATAGTTCTTGTGTTAATTAATTTGAGGCCGTGGTACTTAATATTGAAAAACCAAAGTTTTCATACTGACAAATACTGTCCCTTTCTTTAAACCTTTATTTACTTTAAAGAACTTTAAAAACTTTGTTTTTAATTTTCTTCTTTGTAAAAATTGCCTTCAGCGCAAGTGCAAGACTTAGCAAGACCAAGACCAAGACTGAACCCTGCAAAACCAAGACCAAGACCAAGACCACTTATTAGACTGCAAGACCAAGACCAAGACTACATATGCAAGACCAAGACCAAGACTAACCCGGTCTTGGTCTTGGTCTTGCATTTGCTCTTCACTAGTATTAGATACTTGAATAAATATTGGATTTGATTTGATTTGATTTGAGTATTCTATTTAAAATAAGGAAGTTGATACTTATCCACGAAAATACAAACACCCTGTATATATAAAAATTTAATATTTTAAAAATCTAAGTAAAACCAAACAACTTTTGTATTAAACTTTTTTTGGTACACCTCGTAGATTCTGAGATAAGATGTCATCCCATAATAAACGGGTCACCCTGCACACCCATAATTATGCCTAAAATGTTTGTAATTAACGTTTTATACCATAGATTCAACCACTTGTAATGGACACTAGAATATATAAATGAGTGCCAAAAAGTGAAAATTTGGTGAATTGACTCTAAACGTGCTAATTTATTTCTTTAAGGAAATAGCAATATGTCATTGTTTTCTTCATTATTTGATTAATGTACAATATATTTCTTGTCATAAATAAATTGCGGAAATAAAAACAATTTGCAGAAACAATAAAATTAAACAACTCTGATGATTTCATAGTGCTCACACCTATTTTCCTGATTATTCGCTGTTAATTACTGATTAGCTATAATATTGAATATGACTATCTAAAGGAAACCAAGAAGTAAATATTTTTTGCGGAAAATGACTTAATTTGCATCACATTTCGTCGTGAATTTTACGAACTGACATAACACATTTTTTACAATTTTACAGGAGAGCCTGTTAAAGTTTTCTATGATTTTTGATTTATCAGTAACAAACATCTATACTAAAGTAAGCGTTAACGAACTAATAAACTAACCCATTAATATTATCATTTCTGTAATTTAACTCAAGTTACGCCCGTTCGTGACATTACATGTTTTATAAAAATGAGATACGTCCATTGTTACATTTTTCTACATTTTGGAAGTTATTGGAAATTGATTTATGTCACTTCCGGGTTTTAGGTATTAAAATTTACTCATATCAATTTTGGATTTATTTGACTTACGTCACTTCGTGATATTGACGATAACTCTGACTGTATCTTTATTCATAGGATCACGGCTGTATGTTTGAATGTAAAAATAATTCACGGGTCTTCAGCCAATAAGGTTTATTAAAAGTTGATTTGTTTTGCTTCCAAGCTTTCGGTCATTATATCGTGACCTTCGTCAGGGAATCAAAACTAGTTTAACTCAATTTTGGCAACTATAACATTTTAAAAAATATTGTAAAAAATTTTGATAAAATATTAGAATAACATATAGAACTACATAAAATGTCAAAGTCAATCTTGATTGACTTTGACATTTTATGTAGTTCTATATGTTATTCTAATATTTTATCAAAATTTTTTACAATATTTTTTAAAATGTTATAGTTGCCAAAATTGAGTTAAACTAGTTTTGATTCCCTGACGAAGGTCACGATATAATGACCGAAAGCTTGGAAGCAAAACAAATCAACTTTTAATAAACCTTATTGGCTGAAGACCCGTGAATTATTCTGACTGTATCTGTATTTCTTATTAATGTTTATTTTTTTATGATTATACTTACTTCATTATTATTCTGCTAGAACCTTTTGAAGAGTATTGATGTGATTTTTTTCAGGTGTAGCTATGGCCCATAGAATGCTTTGCCTTACCATCACACTGTTTTTGGGGACGAGTATAGCATTTGAGGTAAGTCTCGAAATTAAATACCATGCTTTTAGATATGCACTACTATAATTATTGCTTTTGCCATTTTAGCCATCAGGTTAATAATTAATAGATACAGTCCTAAAAATAACAAAAATATTTAGGTATAAACGAAGTAATATTTATTTATTTTAAATATGAATCTATTTAATTTGTATTCTACCGTCTTTTAATGTTAAAAAAACGTACGTTTTAAATGCAATATTGATCGTAATGATGCCATTAGTGTCATCTGTGTTATTAGCCATGATTGCTGGTTATTTAATAGCTAATTATTATTGTAGTAATTTTATAATAATGTTGTTTATATTGAATTAGTCTTATTACGATAATAATTGTTTGTTGGCCACTGATTAGTCCTATAAACATGCTTTCCTACATATAACCTCGGGTGTCAAAGCCGAACATTAATTTTTTTTTTTTGTTCAGCCAATATGTCATAGCAAAACATAATCTTCTTTATTTCTAAATTTGGTATTTTTACTGTAATGTAAAGGGTGTCCGCTTTTCGACACTTTTACGGGGTTTCTCGCTTAATTTTGCGGTTTTCGCGATACTACGCTACTTTTTTGTGACACTAAATAGTATATTTCATTACCAGTCTGGAAACTAGGCTTTTCCGGTGCGCGCACAGGAAAAGCTGTTTCTGGACGTGTAATGAACGATATTTTTCATAATACCTCTCTCAAATCAAGACATAAACATAAAATTATTATAATTTTACGTATCCAAAATCATGTCATAATCCATTTTGTATTCAAATGAAAGCAAACGTCAAACTTGCAAGACAAGCAAGACAGTTATTTATGAAGTATTTGTGACAAGTAATGTTAGAATAAATGAATAGTATATTTCATTACCAGTCCGGAAACTAGGCTTTTCTGGTGCGCGCACGACAGTTTCTGGTGTGAGGCATAGCCGAACACCGGAAGTCGTGCAAGCACAGGAAAAGCTGTTTCTGGACGTGTAATGAACGACATTTTTCATAATACCTCTCTGAAATGAAGACATAAACATAAAATAATTCTAATTTTACGTATCTAAACTCATGTCATAATACATTTTGTATTCAAATGAAAGCAAACGTCAAACTTCCAAGACAAGCAAGACAGGTATTTTTCTAACATTCATCAAGCGTTGCTATGGAAATGTGTTTGTATGCTTTGTTGTAATTGAATAGGCAGCTAATTTTGAAGTATTTGTGACAAATAAGGTCAGAATAAATAAAATAATTTTACTTAAAATTAGACTATTGCCGCTAAAATGTACTAGATTAATCTTGTAGACCGCATCGCTGTATAATTTTAACCCAATTTATTATACTTTATGCTTATTCTGTGACTAAATAACTGCAAATTTAGCACTGAAAATCAGGGAACGGGAAAACTTTTCCCGATCCCTAATTAGGGACTGGGAAAATTTTTCCCGTGCCCGGACCGAAAAGACTTACTTTCTTTGCTCTACAGAGACGTCGAAAATGATAGTTTTCAGAGAGGTATTATGAAAATAATTTTACTTAATACTATTGACGCTAAAATGTACTAGATTAATCTTGTAGACTGCATCGCTGTATAATTTTAACCCAATTTATTATACTTTATGCTTATTGTGTGATTAAATAACTGCAAATTTAGCACTTAAAATCAGGGAGCAATTATTTGAAGTTTTTTTTTTAAATGAAATTCACATAATAAGTCCATATGTAAACACCTAAATATTTAATATAGTCATTCTGCTTCATATTTTTCCCATTTAAATGTACCAACATTGAGGAATCAACCTTACGGGGAGTAAACAATATAAGTTCCGTTTTAGAAGGATTAAGAACTAGCCCATTTAGAGAGCTATAATTATATGTATGCATTGCACTTCTTTCGGCACTAATGCTTAGAGCTAGGTCATTGTCAGCTGTGACCACCGCAGTCATATCGTCTGCAAACAGTGTAACCAGATCTGCAAAAAAAAGCAGCGGGCCCAAGATGCTCCCCTGAGGCACACCAGTATTTACCGGCAGCCGGTCAGAGTACCACTTCCCACTCTCTACATTGATTTTTACAATCTGCCTTCTTCCATTCAAATAGGAGGATAGCCAGTTCCAGGGCTGTCCCCTCCGTAATGTTTGAACTTATGAAGTAGTAGCTCATGATTTACAAGATCGAAAGCACGGCTGCAGTCAAAGAATATTCCAGCCACCTGCATCCTCTGATATTTCATTCTAATTATAGGCTCATGATTTACAAGATTGAAAGCACGACTATAGTCAAAGAAGATTCTAGCCACCTGCTTCCTCTGATCTTTCATCCTAATTATATAGTTAACAGATGTCAGTATAGCATCCGCAGTGGATCTACCCTTGAGCATCAGGCAGCAACCTATATTTATCAAAGTAACTTATAAGGCAGGGAGCAAAGCAACATCCCTATAATTGTCTATCCTTTCCTTTTCATATATTTTTTTGTATATTGGTTTAATTACAGCACATTTAAGTTGTGATGGGAAAGTCCCTTCTATAAAATGTTTATTTATCAAAACTGATAATACGGGAGCAATAATATCAGCCACTGTGCAGAGGAGTGGAATAGTATCCTCACAGGGTGCTGTCTTTCCAGAAACTTCATATATTATTTTCTCAACCTCATCCGGTGTGACTGGATGTAAATGGAGAACCATTTGGATTGAAATCTTTAGTTAAATTGTTTTTTGCTTATGAAACAGAATTGGTAGAGTTAACGAAATATGAATTAAACTCCTTTGCTGCGCTTTTGAAATATTTTATTCTAGCACCATCTATATTCTTAAAAACAGGTGGATAACGCCTTTTAGTGTTTAAATTTATTTCACTGTTAACAATTTGCCATGTGCATTTGGCCTTATTTTCAGAATGCATGTAGAAATTGCCATAATATGAGCATTTGCTCCTGCAAACTGTCTCTATGTGCTGTTTTAATTTATCTTTATATGATTTTACAAGATTAGCATTATTTGATTATTTGACTACTTTATTACAAGTCTCCTAAAAGATTTCTCTCATTCACGAGCCAAGGCCTTAGTTTCCTACCATTGAACCCTGTCCGTTTTTTCAATTCTAAAGAAAAAGATACCTTCATAAATTCTGTAAACCGATCCACTAATATACCCAGTCCATCAACACATCCTGCCAATCATCAGCATCCTTCTGAAAGCCAGAATACTGCTTTCTTTTTTAAAATTCCTACAATACACAAAATCTACTGATGCTCTTGCCCATATCCTAGACTCAAAAGTACCAATTTGCATTTTGTGGTCTAACAGTGGATTATCAACAATATCTACCCTGTAGTTAGTTAGGCTATAATTTAAAAATATATTATCTATCATTGATGTCGAGTTACCTTGTACTCTCCTAAAATCAGAAATACACGATTGTAGACCAAATGAAGCCAATAAATTAACAGCACGTTTAGCATAACAGTTATCAACATTTGGGTCAAAATTAATGTTGAAATCCCGGCAAACCATTAGATGTTTATCATCCTTAATATTTTTATTTAAAATTAGTTCCAAGTTTGTAATAAATTCATTAATGCCTGATGAGGGTTTCCTATAGATACAAGATTGCACTGCCTCCATTTCTGTGTAAGTAAGTGCGAATACGTCTTCGTTTACTTGTCCATCGGACTTCATCTTATGGTCAACCTTATTTGACACATAAAGGGCCATACCGCCTCCTCGGTTGTTTTCCCTGCAGCACCTGCCTGCCAGGTTATAACCATCAAGCTTCAGGACATCAATTTCCTCCTTTGAGCTCCACGTTTCAGTTAAAATCTGAAAAGTGTGTCGACTTTGTTTTTCAAGCCTCTAATATTGTAAATGCTTCAAAATGTAATATATTCGTAGAAAAATAGCCAAGATGTGTTGTCTCGTGTTTATTATTATTCCCTACATCAGAGAAAACATCGTTTATTTAAAAATATCAGTTTATTTAATACAGGGTGTTACACTATTTGATACACTCCTGAACTTGTCGAGGGTCTGACTGGCATAGTGCGAGAGCCGTGACACAAGTGCTACCTCGGTCCGAGCATCACGCCTCCAGGCATCCTTAAAGCAATCATGTCTTACATTTACTTTGAATGATGAATAGGTGTTTAGATGTATGTGTCTCACAGGAGACCTCCAGAAAACGGGTTCTAAGAAATGACTCTAGGCAGCGTTGTGTATTTTGGAATTGTTTGTATATCCTTATTGGAGCCGTTATCACCAACCACAAACCGCCTTATGCGCCTTGATTTTATTGAATTCCATTCTTCTGCTTTTACCAAGGACTTTTGAGTATCCCCGAACTTATGAACACTCCACATAGCAGCAGATGCTTGTGCTTGGAGGATTGTAACCTGGACATCATCTGATTATATGATATTTTTATTTAACACATTTACAACCCCTTTGCCTTCGTTAACCTTTGAATTTAAAACACTTTTGCTTGTCAAATTGTTTTTTCCCTTTGCAATTGTGCCACCCGTAGATTGCTTAGATTTAGCTGAACTTTGCTATTTGCAACACTGTAGTCTGTCAAAATCGCAACCCTCTATCTTTAAAATTAAGTGAGATATCCCATAAAAGTGTCGAAAAATGGACACCCTGTACATCTTATTTTTCAAAGAAATTTTTCTTCGCATCTATATATTTTCTGGAGACTGTTTATTTACAAATGCATGATGATGATCCATTGGCAATTCTTCGGAGGTTTTAAAAAGACAATTTATCATTGAGAAATAGACTGACACAGACGGAGAAATATAGAAAGAAATAAAGAGAGAGACGGAGAGAAAAATAGTCGCATAGATAGAGAAAAACTTTAATAATATCCGTGAACACAATCGAAACAATTTCAAACGAAGGAACATTTTTCCCAAACATCGACTGTTTTTCTGTCGCAATGAATATTACAGAATACTCGAAATTACGTATTAATAATCCATTTATAATTAAATCAATAATTAACATGGAATTTCAATAAAAAAAATCGGCGTATCGTAAATCTATTTGTATAATGTGAATATTTCATTCTAATTCCTTTTTAATAGTGTCAATAATAATATAATATAATTATTTCTTAACTTCCATAGATTGAAATCCCAACATATTACTTGAATCATGGCGAATTTATTCCGTATCGGATACCGAGTGGTCTACTATATATTTTAAGGAAATTGAATGCATCAAGTTTGAACCAATATTAATAACTGTTTTTCTATTTTCTTGTAGTTAAGATCTTTTTGGACTGTATGTTTTCGTTATTCCCATTCTGCTTCTGGCTTCCGTGACGTTTTCATCCTTAAGCGCTATTATCTGCCGTTTCTTTTTTTTGTTGGTCCATCTAATATTGTTTGCTTCTTCTTCAGTAATATTTTGGCATTTTATCCTGATTGGTATATTAATTTTCGTACTTCGATTTTTCATTTTGTTTCTTCTCATATTTTATTCCTCGGTGTTGCTCGCTTTTTGCAATTTCTGCTGAGGATTTTCTCAATACTTCTGTAAGATTATTTGATACTTTGTTTAGCTCTTGTGTGTCTTCCATTTCGATATATTGATGTTGAATGCTTCTTTGTAGAGCTCTCGGTGATCATCAAGTAGGTATTTTTATGTCAATATTTATTTGAGGGTATTTCTTGTGTTTCCTCGATTATTTCAACCAGAAAGTTATCTTCTTCTGGTGCTTTAATATTTTTTAAACAGTTCAGAGCAAAAACAATTTCTTCTTTGTCTATATCTGACATTTCCTTTGAACCAATATTAATAATTGTTTTTCTATTTTTTTGCAGTTAAGGTCTTTTTGCGGCTTTATTTCCATTCTGCTTCTGGCTTCCGTGACGTTTTCATCCTTATCGCTATTATCTGCTGTTTCTCTTTTCTGTTCGTCTCTCTAATATTTTCTTGCTTCTTCTTTGTCTGTCTGTAATATTTTGGCATTTTATCCTGATTAGTATATTAATCTTCGTACTTCTATTTTTAATTTTGTGTGTTTTTATATTTAATTCCTTGCTCCGCGTTTTTTTGCAATTTCTGGTGAGGATTTTATTAATACTTTTGTTGTGTACTGAATGTTCTTAGAGCTGTTATATCCTAGATAGGTTTTTTATGACAATACCTATTTCACTCTTCCTTCGTCCATTGAAACTTATTTATGTCTATGTTCTTCTATAAATTCAACAAGAATGTCTCTCTCTTGGTTTCTGTCACTTATTTCGAATTTATAGTCGACGTGAATAAATTGTAATACAATTTTTGGTAGAAAAGTATAAAGTTTATTACCGGTCCATTTTTAGACGTACTTAAGTATAGTCGAGGCAAGACCTACAAGATGTTTAGCAATTATTAAGTGTCGGTTATCTAATAGCCCAGTTGCAAAGTTGTCCCGTATACACTGTGCAAAGATGTAATGACAAGTTAACAGGAAAAAATCAGCATCACTGTAATAAAAAACAGCAATAAGAAATACAATAATATAATCGCAATGCAATTCACTGATACAAATCAGAAGAAAAAGGAACACCTTGTAACCCATTATCAGGTGTTTATTTTAATTATTATCCTTTCAAAATCGATACGAAGCGGTCTTATGCTAATTCCCAATCGATTGTTTAAACAATATATCTTATGTTTTTCTCGCCTTGGGCAACGATATGTTTCACGACTATTTTTAAAACCATAAAATGTTACATCCAAAGCAGAACTATACCATGGAACGAGAAATGTGTCAGGGTTATCCTTGTTATTAATTTAAGTTTTTACGTGTTCTTTTTTCTTAAATTACGAACATCCGCTACAAGAGATTCAACTAATAAATAGGTAATTAGCGACGATCGTGAAAGATCTGTTGTGTACCAAACACAACCGCCCAGAAGTTATGGTGTTTTACTTTCAAGTTCTGCCTCTGATTGTTTGTGTGTAACGATAAAGCTTTGGAGCTTTTATTCTTAAATTCGAATAATCCCTGATTTAGTAACAAAAATAAGAATTCCTCCTAAATTATTGCCATTTTTCTTCAGAGGTTGACAACACTGGGCTGTATGTTCATCAGGCAAGTATGTGCTTAGGGAACTCGGGAGAGTGTTACCAACTGAGATGGAAGAACATTGATTTCAACAAGATATAAAAAATCATATAATTATATCTTTCAACAACATATGAACATAATATAACCTCTCAGCTCAGCAGATTAAATATTAAATGGCAAACAACATATGGTAATGACTCGAAAGCAGACGATAATTTTACTTTGTATGGATATTTTCTGATTATAAAAGATTTGGCTTGATTGTGACTATTCAGGGAAGGTGAGATTTGAATCAAACCCAACGCCGTCAATTAATGGCAAACTAGTTAAAATGTTGGTGACCTGGCAACTCTGGCGTGCGAATTTCGGAATAATATCGTATAATCGCTATTCGAATAATAGCGATTAGTTTCCAGACTAATTCAAATTCTCTTCTTGAGTAAATTTCTAAATCTCCCCAGAATAGTTATCCCTTGTGGGACGCTCCGCGTCTTACCAAAAGGCCTAAAATGGAAAGACACTATTGTGTTACTTTGGTTTACATTTTGTGATCAATAAAAGTGATAAACTAGTGTCATTTATATTATAGACGTCTTATCTCGAAACAAGAAGAATCACATACGAAGAAATCCTTGCTTGGTACCACCAAGGATGTGGGACAGGAAGTTATAATTTTCGCCTTGACAGTTGAACGCAAGTCGCTTCGTCCTTTTGCAAAAGAGTTTTTTTTCGCTCTTTAATGGCAAATGCAATTGTACTTGAAAGGAAGTGGTTATGTATATTTGCATAGCGCATCTAAATGGTATGTTCAATAACTTTTCGCTGATAAGATTATTCGCTTGTTTCTCATGTAATCCTTGTAAACGATAATATCAGAGACTATATATTATTGGGCTTTTTTTATTTAAAACATAATATAGTAAAATAAAAACATTCCAAGGAGCAACTTGCCATCATCACTGGACTTTAACATATTATCGTTAATAGTCTCGAGAGATCACTAAATGAATTTATGTGTTAAAACTCAAGATGAGGTGCTTTCGTCGATCAGGTGTCGGCAGAATCTTAGGGGGAGAAACATTTACATAAACTTGAATCTGACTCCTAAGCAGCAACAACTTGGGAAGCAAGTTCTATCTGAGTTCCAAGGACGAAAACGACAACCAGGTCAAATACGCCAAGGGTGTTCCGCAAATTGTAAGCAGTTCGGATAACTAAATATTGACGGCCTATGTCCTCCGGCAAAAAAATCTACGTATCTACTACCAAAATGTCCGTGGATTGCGAACAAAGCTCACTGAACTCCTATGCAACGTCTCTATATAAGACTTCCATTTATAATGCTAACGGAAACGAATTTGTCGCACGACATCACCGACGCCGAATTGGGTATGGGTGATTATGCTGTTTTTCGGAAAGGTCGATCCGAGAAAACTAGTGCTAAGCGATCTATGGAAGGAGTACTGATAGCTGTTCACGAGTCTATTTCCTTCAAGCTTGTCCCAATCCCAGCACCTATCGAACAGATTTACGTGACTATTGGTTCCTTGAAGGCTCAATGCATTCTTGCATGTATATACTTACCTCCAACTCTCCGCTTGGTAACTACTTGCTGGTTGGTAACCGCATAGACCTTGTGTGCAGTATGTTCCCTGATAGTGACCTCCGAATTGCAGGTGATTTTAATCTCCGAAGACAACGTGGATTGACGAGAATATCTGCTCTATAGACACCTACGTGACGATTCATATGTTTCACCCTAAACAGTTGTCGCTATCGATCATCCACCTTTATATTTTAATTTAGGAATTTCTAAAGATGTTTGTATTACTTGTCGGCAGGCCAATGAATTTTATTACGACTCTAGATCTGCTGATTACCTACTCATTAATAATTACTTAAGTAATTTCTGTTGGGTTACAAATACAAATACAAATATATATTTCCAAAATAGACATTACAAAAAATGTGTTGGAATTGTCAGAAATAAATTTGTTAAAATAAGCTGAGTAAACTAAGTTAAAATAAAATACAAAAAATATAATACGAAATAATCAAGCTCATATATAATGTTGTATATGCTAAAGAATAATAACATATTAATAAAATGACACTAACAGACTTGTTATACAATAAAACATTACAAATACAATAGTTACAGTTATCCCCCTAAAGTGTTTCTACAAAATATTCCGGTAGAGAATAATATGCTTTTAAAGCCAGTATCTTTTTTAATGCTGAACGGAAAGTGATTAGAGATTTACTCTCTTTAATATAAGAAGGCAAGTGATTAAATATTTTTAAGGAAATCACCTCTGGCCCCAGTGACACTTGAGTTAACCTAGTGGCTGGAATATAAAGGTCATTTGATATTCTAGTATGGTACGAGCTGACATCTCCACACTTTTTATAGGTACTGTAATTTTTATAAACATATGTAGCACATGCTAGAATATGCATACAGCAGACTGTTAGTATTTTTTCCTTTACAAAAATGGGTTTACAAGAAGAAGTCTGTGGCAGTCTAAACATGCTTCTTATTATCCTCTTTTGAGCGACAAGAACTCTATCAATACTGGTTGAATACCCCCAGATATGCAACCCATATAAAAGAACTGAATTAATACAGCCATAATAATAGGTTATAAGAGTTGACTTATTAACATATTCCCTCAACTGTAACACTGCATAATTTTTGGAAGCTAATTTAGAGAACACCCGATCTACTTGGTTGTTCCAAGAAAGATGACAATCAATGGATAGTCCAAGAAAACCTATGCTCTCTACACATATCAGATTAGATTTTGATTTCTCTTCTCTCAATAGTAGGCTTCTATCTGAATGGATTCTAATAGGACGAAATTGCATAAAAGCTGTTTTATTAGTGTTAAGAAATAGACCATTCATTTCACACCACTTTGAAATGCCATTTAGACATTTATTAGCATTCACTTGAAGCTCATTAAAATCTTGTCCGTTTACAATGGCGGAGGTATCATCTGCAAACAGTGAGACATAACTATTGTCAGCAAAGAGGGGTAGATCATTAATGAACAGGAGAAATAATAGGGGTCCAAGAACACCAACAGACACTTCTAACCAATCTGAAAGGGCCACAGCAGGTTGAGATTTTATACATACAGCTTGTGTTCTGTTATTTAAATATGATTCCAGCCATGCATAAGCTGTTCCCATGATACCATACATATTCAATTTTCTTAGTAAAAGTTTGTGATTAATAGTGTCAAATGCCTTTTTAAAGTCATAGTAAATACCAATAGTTTTAAGGTTTGAGTCAAAGTTTTCCAATACTTTTAAATTAAAGGCTAGAATAGCATCAATTGTAGAGAACCCCTCACGAAAACCAAATTGTCAATTAGACAATATCTTTTTTTTTTTTCAAAAAATTAACCAAACGATTTTTAAATGCTTTTTCAAAAATTTTTGAAAATACAGATAGTAGGGCTATAGGTCTATAATTTTCTATTAGATTCTTATCACCCTTTTTATAAATAGGTATAATTATAGTCTTCTTTAAAGGTTCTGGAAAAATTCCATGTTCAAAAGATAAGTTTATCAGATTCGTCAATATTGGCAGGATAGGTTCAGCACATTTAAGTAATAAGTTGCATGGAATCATGTCAGGGCCACTAGACTAGATTTTTTTTTAGACACAGCCTTCACAATATTAAGTACTTCATTGATTTTAAAGGGAGCAAGAAAAATTGAAGTTGGTACAGGGTGGCTCGAATTCGTGTCTATGTATGGGGACCTCGAAATCCGTAAGAGATACAGTGTCGGTCAAATTAAGGCAAAATTGCGCATTCCTTAGGGGGACGATACAAACAACAAATAACTACCAACCTATCAAAAATATTTAACTTAATTGCAACAACCTCCATCACATACTCAAAATTTAAATCAATATTATCAATATGACTATTTACCAAATTATTTCTCAGAAATATACATACACCACCTCCCTGTGTGATATCTCTGCAATAAGAGGCAACTATTGAATATCCACATAGCCGAAAACATGGGATTTCATCCTTGGAGAGCTTGAAGTATGTTAGGGTTGAAGTATGTTAAACATATTCTATGAATATCCCCATCTTTATTCCAATAAAGAAAGTTGCCAGCAGATAATTTCCACGCTAGTTTACTCGGGACCTGATCGACCTAACCATTCAAAAAAAGCGCACAAAACCTACAAATGAAGCATGTATATATGGAGTATATATGGAGTAAGGCAATTGAGAACTACGGAAAGTCTCGAGCGCTTGCGTTGGATATTTCGGAGGCATTCGACAGAGTTTGGCATGACGAATTGCTCAACAAACCGCCTTCCTTCGGACTGCCAGTCTCTCTCTGCAGCTGGCTTGCCAGTTTACTTAAGAACCGATCTCTGCACGTTGCAGTTGATGGACACATCTCAGACACATTCACCATTAACGCGGGCGTGCCTCAGGGCGTGATACTTTCACCAACTCTGTGTCTCATCTATATTAATGATCTGCTGACCGAAACGAATAATCCTGTTTACAGTTTTGCAGATGACAGTACCCTTGTCTCCCAATTTAGATCAGAAAAACCTTTACCAGCGATTGAAACTTATCACCGCAAACAGGAGCAAATTACAGCAATTAATCAAGACCTGGAGACAGTTTAAACTTTGGTCTAGTTCAATGCAGCAAAGACCCAAGCAGCCACGTTTACCAAAAGGACCAATACGACGAGCCCTATTCCTTCATCCTCGTCAATCGAACTACTAGGTGTCTCGGTCAACAGCAATATTATGTCCTGGCATGACCACGTTGCTAGCATCGCACAATCAGCCTCCCAGAAGCTTGGTGCGTTATTTCGCAACAAAAAACTGTATACACCGCAGCAGTTGATCTTGCTCTACAAAGCGCAAATAAGACCGTGCTTGGAATATTACTCACACATTTGGGGTGCCGCACCAAAGCTCACCCTAAAGCTGCTGGATTCCATTCAGAAGAGAGGTGTGCGTCTCATCGGCGACCCGGAGTTGACACGGAATCTGGATAGTCTGGAACACCGCAGACATGTGGCCGAGATGTCCCTGTTTTACAGATACTTTCACGGCAGATGTTCCCAGGATTTAGCCCGCCTTAGCCCGCCTCTGGCAACGCCTGTCAGACAGTCACGACAGACGACAAGAGCGCACCAGTTCGTCGTACAACTGGAAACACCTAGAACAGCGCGTTACAGGAACTCATTTGTCTGGCGCACTGCATCACTGTGGAACTCACTCCCAGGGTATATGTTTCCCCTGATTACAACCTACAACTATTCAAGAACCGTATCAATCAACATCTTCGCACACACACCGCTCGTCAGGCGCCATAGGATCTCCCTTTAAAGTGTGTGCCACTGCCATAAAAAAGGTCTGCTCAAGACTATCTGTTATTCTTTAACCTTCGTTCACAATGTAGTATCCTTTCCCGCCAATGCTATAATAATTATGTTCAAAATATTGAATTCTCCCTTCAGCATGATTCTGAGGCAGCCAAACATTTTGCGCAGTACTTTATTTCTGTATATTCCTTTACTCGTCCTGAGCTCAACCTTCTGTCTTATTCTCATTACGTTCTTTCTGTTTATACAGACTTTTCCAAGGCATTTGACAGGGTTCCCCTTGCGATATTATTATGCAAGCTCCATACCTTGGGAGTATCTGGCCCTATGCTAAATTGGATTAAAAGTTATCTTACTGGTCGAACTCAGGTGGTGCGAGTGAACAATTTTTTGTCGCATGAAATCTCTGTCCCAGCCGGGGTCCCTCAGGATTCTCACATTGGGCCTTTTCTTTTCAATCTTTTTGTAAATGATGTTTTCTCTTGTTTTAGGTCTTCCAAATTCCTCCTGTTTGCCGACGATTTGAAAATTTTCAATGTAATTGTTACTCTTAATGACTGTCTGGCATTTCAGGAGGACCTAAGCAGATTTGCAGTGTGGTGCCACAATAATGGAATGGAGATCAATAAGTCTAAATGCAAGCTTATGAAATTTTCTAAATTGCGGTTGCCCACAATTTTTGGTTAAGTCATTGCCGGTGAGGTCCTACCACCCATCGAGTTAATCAGGGATCTAGGACTTTTTTTTAACGCGGAGCTATCATTTACTAAACACATGGCAAATATTTCAAGCAAGTCTGTGTTAAAACTTTTCCACTATTGTTTTTCTCAAAATTCATTATTGCAGTCTGGTTAGAACACACTTGGAATATGCCTCTTCAGTATGGAACCCCCCTTACGTTAACCATACCAACAGGATTGAGCGGGTCCAAAGAAAATTTCTTCATTATATAAACTACAAATTTTTTAACAATGACGAGTTTCACTATGATGCTCTGTGCCGTAGGCTCAACATTTTGCCATTGTCTGTTAGAAGAAAGCACAGAGATCTTCATCTTCTCTTCAAGGTGTTCAATTCACTGGAGGATTGCCCATATCTGCTCGCTGAGGTTCGCCTGCATGCTCCATCGAGAATTATCCGTAGCCACCAAATATTTGATGTACCCTTTCATCAAACCCATTATGGGGCTCCCCGTCCTGTTAATATTGCTAACCAGCACGAACTTCTTGATTTCTTTTGCATTCAGAGACTGTTTCGTAGACAGCTATTGCAGCTGAACAATGTTTTAGTATCTCTATTAAATAACCTTCTGTCTTCTTATTATTGTATCATATTTCCTTTTTTTTTCCTTCCTTTCCTGTTTAGATTTAAGATTGTATAGACTCTAGTGTAGCTTAAGGGTTCTCTTTGTAAATGGACATTGTCCGTCACTAAATAAATAAATAAAACATAATTGTGATATGTCGGTACCAGATGGAGGCGCAACAAATAATATTTGGTTAAAACGGAAGGAAATTATGAAATAAATTTAGTTAATAGCATACATGTCTTTAGAATCGTTCTGCTCGGCGATATACCAATTACGAAAAGAAATTCGCTGAAACTAATGATAAAGCTATAGCATAATACCTAATAGTAATGCAAATGCATAGCCTCTTACCAAACGATGCGTTTACACCCGCGTTGAAGTAGGCAGTTTTTTTTTTAATAAAACATTATTTCCTTGTATTGAAATACCTAATTATTATTCTTAGTCTTCAGATAGAGACAACACAAACTAGAATAGATCTTCATCTACTTAAATTAATGAATTATCATTTCAGCAGAGCTGCTGGGGGCAAATATGTTTCACCTTGTTTACAATATATGTACAATACAAAAACCGCTGAGCCAATTTCTTGTCAAATACGTTCCTCATAAAGTTTGAACAACATTATTTGCATTTTCATATTGCTAGGATTTATTGTATTAAGACCGGTTACGTAAAAGGCTTCTCACATAGTTAATATCTACACATGATCACATAATCAAAAGGTTTTTTTAAATATTGACTATTTGAGTATTATTATACTCAAAAAAATACGTTTGAATATGTGCTCATGTGTATTAAGTATGTGAGAAGCCTCTTACGCAATCGGCCTTAATACAATACATCCATCGTAGCAAAATGCAAATAATGTTGTTCGAACAAATCTGTCTTTAAGTAGAGGGATTGACACATATTGTAACAACCTTAATGATCGAGTAAGTGTAATAAAAGACCTACATGGTATTGTTCCGTTTTTTGTTGTACATTACGTAGTTTGCTGGAAAAAATACGGTAAATGTGGGTTCGGGCACCACTCCTTAACGGTATGTGTTGTTCACTAATGTTATATATGTCTTGAATATAAATAATATATTATCTCACAACCTATATATTTTTACAGCGGGATCTTCATGTTATAGGTCTGCCAAAATTTCATTCTTGAAAACCGTTTCATTCTTCTTACTGCCGTAGCATTTAATATTTTTGGTATTTTTAGTGAGATCCAACTTACATAACTGTGAGGTTAAAATATGTTTGTCGTGATTAATGAACTCAACTAGAACCACATATCAGACTTCAATGATTCAACTATTTTTTTTTCTGTGAAATGTAGGAAATAATCCTAACCCCAGTTTAATTGCCAGGAAAACCAACTTCAACAATCTACTCAGATTGACCATGCAGATAACCATGACACAGTGGTTAGATGGGTTTAGGCATCGCCGTCTGCAGCAAGTACTTCGACCACTGGCTATCAACATTTTGTACCGAGCACTTTGGACGACCAAAGCCTACCACCACGCTCTGACTCAACATCTGCACATATACCTGGAGGGGTGAGGTCTGTTGGGGTTGGCTCTAACAGGTAAGCTTTGGCTGCCTATAAGTCTCTTGCGCTGGAGAATTTGGATGTTGTTGTGGAGAAAAGTGCGAAGAGGGATAGTGGGCTGGCTATGGACCCGATGACTCCACCTATAGTGCGGCTGTCGCGAGATTCTGATGCGGCTAATGGTCGTTATTTGTTGGCTAGACTGAAGGACCCTCCATATTAAAGGCTCTTCGGCTGTTCCTTGCCTATCTCCATGACCAACCCTCCAGTGTGTGTTTTGAAGGGCACACCAACACTAGCTTCAAATTAGCTCTAGCTTCGGAGGGACTTCCTAGTGACGTGGACTCCTTGCGTAAGTTGTATTATTGCTTTCACGACCCTACGGTATTGGTTCGGCTGAGGTTGAAACGGATCTCTCTGCCTTCAGGTCTTTATTTTTATCGGAGATACTTCAACACCTTCAGAAGATTAGGGAAAGTCATAGCAATAATTTTAATACTGGCTCTTCGATTAGAGGGGGGAATTTTTAGGTCGATTAACGCGAACAGAGGATCAAGCACCCTCTGAAAAATTGGATGATGGCAAGCTTAGGGTTTTTCTTATTAATATTCAATCTTTAAGACACAAAACAGATGGATTATTTCTTTTATTAGAAGAGCTTAATTTTCTAGAAATCATTGCAATAACTCAGCATTGGTTAAATGTTAATGAGCCTGTGTTTGGCAAAAAATTATACTACAGTAACTAGATTTAAAAGAAGTAATTTATCTCATGAAGGTAATATGATAATACCTACTAACAACTTTTCGGCAGTGACTAAGTTCGATAATTTATTGTCTGAGAAAGAATTTGAAATTTCCATCGTCATCATAATGTTTATGACCTCTATCTTGTTTGTATTTACAGAACACCTGACGCTGACAGCAGCAGTGTGTGTGCTGCTCAAAAATCTCTTCGGTCCACTTTCGACTCCTATGGTATTATCATGCATATTAACTCACCAACTAGAATAACTAAAACTATTTCTAGTACTATAGACTATGTTGTGTCATCTATTAATCCAGAATTCGTTGACTGTGCTCTTAAACTCGGGTTTCTCTAATCATGAGGCAGTATTAACAGAATTTTCGGTAAAATCCAAATGCAAAATTGTTTCGCGCAAATTATGCCGTATTTTTTCGAACAAAAAATTTCCAAATTTCAAGCACCTGACTGGGTTGTCCTCTCTGATGATATCGATACCGAATATTCAAGATTTATACAAACTTTATCTACTCTGGCGTTCAAATCCTTTCCTCTTAGGCCTATCAAAATTAAACGACATAAACCCTGGTCAATTAAAGGCTTACTGCAAAGAACATGCGTTAATTATCTCACCTATAAAATACTCGGACAGCGTCTTCTTTCATGATTACGTGAAATTACAGAAAAGTCTATCATAAGACTATAAAAGCTGTCAAGAACATTTATTATAATGAGAGGCTGGCTAAATCCGGTAGCGTTGCTAAAGAATCATGGACTATTGAGAATGACTTAAGGAATAAGACTATAGCGTCTAGCACAATCGCTAGTTCACCTGAGAACCTAAACAACTACTTTGTAAATGTGGGTAAAGATTTAATGAACACCACAACTCCTTCTCAAGGTCCACTTTCATATCTCTCTAATGCTAATGTGAATTTACACAATTTCTTCTTTACGCCTGTAGCATTTGCTAAGCTTCGCAGTACAATTAAACACAATAAAAACCAATCCTCATCTGGGACTGATGGGCTTACTCTGAAAATGTTCTCAAATCTGCCGGAATGCACATTAAACCATCTTACTACTGTAATTAACAAGTCATTCCAAAATGGGGTTTTTCCAAACTGTCTTAAGACGGCAATAATTATTTATTTGCATAAATGAGGAGATAAAGGCCAAGCTTCGAACTATCGCCTAATTGCACTCCTTTCCACATTATCAAAGATCATTGAAAGATTGGTTAAAAAAGGCAGTAGATGGGCAACCTATGTTCTGCCGCAATTTCGATCATTTTTACATGTAAATCTCCATAAGAAAATTGCAGGTCCATCGTGATCATTTTTGTTTCCAAGTCGTCGACTTAAGCTATGGTATATTTTAGGGCATGGCACCCTGCGCACGTCAGCTGTCACTTGCCATTTGTCATTTACCAGCTGTCATTTGTCAAGCACGTGGTTTTCAAGATCGACGCCGCCATCGACTTGAGCTATGATATATTTAAGGGCATGGCACCGCGCACTGCGAGCCGTCACTTGCCATTTGCCATTTGCGGCGCCGTCGTTGATTTGAGCTATGATATATTTAAGGATGTGGCACCGTGCACAGCGAGCCGTCACTTGTCATTTGTCAATTACCATTTTTCAATCACATGGTCTTTCGATGCTTTGTGCACGCGTTAACTTGAATCAACATCATCACCTTCGTCTGCTTCTGACGTCACAGGGCCATCCATCCTTGGATTAATACCTTAATATTAATAAAAGTCTTGGAGTGTTGTGGGGATCGAACCCATAGCCTCAACAACAATCCACATTCATGACCCAACAATAATAACCACTAGTCCATTGGCGAATATTTCCGAGCAAGTTGATATAATAAAACGAACTATTCTTTGAAGATATCTAATACTGGCAGATAACATATGCTATAAAAAGTGTTTTGTTCGCCTTGAAAAAAAAGCGTGTGCACTATGTGCGCATATCAAAAGTGAAACTTCTTAAACTTAAACGCCCTAGCCTCGGATTTGGTTAAAAAGTTTTTTTTTAAATATACCACTCAATTAACAAAAAGGGAAGGCCTAAATGAAAAAAAAAACCTATTCTTCATAAAAGTTTCGCTTATGTCTTGACAAGGTAATAGAGCAAACCCCATATTTTTAACTTGTAAACTAACAAAGATATCACAATAACAATATTCTCATATTTTCCTTCCGCCAGGTCGGGTCGCTCATCGTATATCGCCCGCTGTGTTCGCCCGCCGTGTTCAAATTTTACTCCCGGCCCGCGTTAAGAAGTTTCACCTCAAAAATCAATGCAAAAGCATAATATTGCTAATGTATTTGTAGGCAATTTTTGGAAGCTAACTAAATAGGGTAAATATATCTATGGGCTGAACACCTAGTATAAGTCCTTATATGTACATTCTCCTAATGATTTTGTATCCATATGTTTCTAAAATTATATATAAACTTGTGTTGCGGTGAGGTGCGGGAGACCTGCAAGACCGTCTCACCGTCTCCGCGCCGGTCTCCGCGTCCACACGATCGGCGGTCTTCGGTTTCCGCGGAGATAGTTGTGGGTGGTCCCCCAATATATCGAACTCTCGTATATTAAGTTCAAATCGATAACGCTGCTTACAAAATGGCGCTTTTACTATACATTGCAAATAGCGCTTATCACCTCGGAACAATTGATAAGCTCGGCCTTCTCACGTGACACTTCTCATCAACCGTAAACAGGAAACTATAAAAATATGCTTGAATACAACAGTTAAACATATATTTGCAAGTTCGCCAATGGACTAGTGGTTATTATCGTTGGGCCATGGGTTCGATCCCCACAATACTCCAAGACTTTTATTAATATTTGGGTATTATTCCATGAATGGATGGCCCTGTGACGTCAGAAGCAGATGAAGGTGATGATGATTCAGGTTCACGCGTGCACAAAGCATAGAGTGACTACGTGATTGAAAAATGACAATTGACAAATGACAAGTGACGGCTCGCTGTGCGCGGTGTCACACCCTTAAATATATTATAGCTCAAGTCGATATAGGCGTCGCAAATGACAAATGACAAGTGGCAGCTGACGGTTCGCAGTGCGCGGGGTGCCCCTTAAATATATCATAGCTCAACTCGATGGCGGCGTCGATCTTGAAAACCACGTGCTTGACAAATGACAGCTGGTAAATGACAAATGACATGTGACAGCTGACGTGCGCAGGGTGACACCCCCTAAAATATACCATAAGCTATAAGAAATTCGCAGATCCATCGTGGTCATTTTTGTTCCCAAGTCGTCACGAGTGTCTCGCGAGAGCTTTACTTTGGCTTCCGTCAAGGTCGAATGTTACAAATGCGGATACAGACATCACATTCATTCAAAGAAGGGGGATTCTTTGTGAATGTGTTCGCGGAAACACATGCAAGCAGCTGTATATATATTACAATAAGTAATATTTCACTTTTCGCATGGCCCTCCGTCCGCTACCGCTCGCTACGGGGCTCAAGAAAAGGAAACTAACCAGGTGCTAACCCAAACATAGTCCAAGACATACCCAAAATCAAGAAAAAAACTGTTTGCTAACCAAAACTAAACCAAGACATGCCCGAAATCAAGAAAAAAACTGTTTAGAAACTTAACCGTAAAAAAAAATAAAAAAATCAACGGGATTTGAACCCGAGCCGCCGATAGCCACAGAATTGAGACCTAACCATCTAAACCTCTAGACCACGACGGCTCATGCCGCAAATCGCTCGAGTCAACGCCACCCCGGCGATGGCGTTGGAGACGCTTTTATCTTTTATCTCTAAATATAAAATACTAACTACCCATCAATTTGGATTTTTAAGTAACAAATGCACAAATTATGCAATGTTTTCCTTCTTTAATTATGTATACTCCAACCTGAACAACCATCACTCTACAGCAACAATTTTCTATGATTTCTCTAAAGCTTTCGATTGTGTAAATCATAATATCTTAATTAACAAATTGCAGTACTACGGATACAGAGGAGTGCCCCTCGAATGGTTTAAGTCGTATCTTAACAACAGAAATCAGCTTGTGACGGTTGATTCGTCGATGTTTTCTTGCAGGCCAATAGATTGTGGAGTACCCCAGGGTTCAATACTAGGCCATATTTTGTTTCTGCTGTTTATCAACGAATTGCTTGTCTGGATATTACCGGTAAAGTATGTCTCTTTGCGCACGATCACAACCCGGATATTACGGCGCTTCACAACGTTTCTAAAACTAAAATTTTGTCATATAAAAGTACGTTGCAATCTTTTGTACTTAATAACATCACTACTGACGTCGTTGAATCTGTGAAATTCTTGGGGCTTGTTGTGGATAACCATTTAAAGTTGGACTTGCACTTCGATGCCTTATCAAAAAAATTAAATTCTGCCTGTTTTACGCTAAGAACGGTTTCCAGGTAGCTTAACTTGTCAACTGCTAGAACAGTCTATTATGCCCTTTATGAGTCGCATCTCCGATACGCCCTTCCTTTCTAGGGTACGTGTTGTTCGACTCAATTTGAGCGTATTTTCAAACTACAAAAGAGAGTTGTTCGATACTCACTGGGACTGAACAGTAGAACTCACTGCCAGGATTTCTTTAAAAGATTTAAAATATTAACTCTTCCTTACTTATTCATATTTGAATCCATTTGCTTGATCCGCAAGCACGTATCTGCCATTCTAGAAAGGCCATCTCACAACTATCCACTTAGGAATACGGAGCATGACCTTTATCTGCCAACGCCACGCTCGGAGTTAGATAAAAGGTTTATACTGTACAACGCAAAAAAATGCACAATTGTCTGCCATTTGAAATGAAGTTAATAACATCTTTTCCCGCTTTTCGCAGAGCTTTGAGACATACTTACGGGAGAGAGCCTTATATGCAGTGAACAACTTTTATATTAATACTTACTTTTGAGCATCTTACACACTGGCTTAATGTTAGTATTTGATGGTTAAATGGTTAAATATTTTGATATTTAATATTTTATATAATATTTTGACCACGTACAATTTGCATAACTTTATAAAGTTTTGTATAATTTGGTGTTTCTTTTTCTTTTCATTGTATCATTCTGTCTATTTGTGTTTTTATATGTTTTGTCTGTTTTATACTCTAACTCTAGCTCTGTATGCAAATTGTGAAATTTTTTGACAATAAAGCTTTATTATTATTAAACAATAATGGAATTAGTTGTTAATTGTAAAACATTTTGCGCTGCAAATCTGAGGTGATTGAAAATTGATTTGTGTCAAATAAATTTCCATTTAGAAGCATTCCAATAAAATATGAGGAGAAGGAACTTTTTTCCCTACCTCCAAACCGTTTGAATATATGTTGACTTCCCCAAAGATTTTCAAGATTATAACACCCGACATTGCTATAACTAAGTAGTAATAGCGTAACAATTATATCAACGTCGCTTTTTTTTCGACTCATTACATATTTGGATATAAACTATAAAGCACATTCTGTTCTGGTAAAGTGGTTTTAATTTGCTCGTAAGTGCTCAACTTTCACCGCTTAACGAAGCTAAAAAAAAATAAGTTCGACTCGCGAACAATGAATGTAATTTAGATAAATGTATTAACTAAATGATATAGGAAATAAACTAAACGCACATAAAAGAAATTAAAATATTGACGGTGTTTTTGTTAATAGTGTTGATAAGCGGACCGGAAAACACTCGGCATAAAAGAAATATTTAGTTTATATAATAATATTTCCATTGATATTATAGGTACTTGATTTCATAATTTTTTTTTTATTTGGTTGATATTATAAAATTCAAATGTAATTATTTTTCCGCGTGCATGATTATGTATATTTTTTTTTTGGATTTTATGTAATATTATCTGATAAAATGTACAAAATTGTCAATAGATCATTTTAAGAAGAATTACTTAAAACATGTTTGAGGAAGATATGGACATAATATTTAAGTTGAACAAAGTAGTTAAAATTCATTCATTATATAGAGGTACGAGGTGTCCAGAATAAGATCTCTTCCTCTACAGAATATTACAAAGAGCTTTCTTAAAATTAAGCGAGGAATCTAAAAATATGATAATATTTGAAAACATTTATTATTATCTGCTCCTTTATCTCGTCCCTAAACATATCTTGCATATACCTGATATCGACATAGAAAATCATTTTACGAAGTTTATTGATCACAAAAACCAAATTTGCTGATAGATTTTATTTATTTAAATTTTTATTAAAATGTTCCTTTTTAGATGCCAGAATCCTCATAATATTATAAGTTTGAAGTGCAGTTATAGTCAGAGAAAAGTGGTAAAAATGACACGTTGTCACTTACTTATATGCCAAAAATTCAAGACACTGATGCTAAGGAAATAAATGCATAACGAAATTTAAAGCCAGCGTATGATAAATTTTAGTATAAACAAGAACAAAATTTAATACGAAATAAGACAAATTCTGAAATGAACATAAAAAAATTTAATATTTTATCATGGCGCTTTCTTTTTTGATTACTTGATTGAATCTGTTGGGCATTGAGTTAACTATATCGGGATCAAGTTCTTCCCAGCACTGATGTATTGCTTCCTCAGTTCATCGAAATTTTGAGGTCTAAAGTTACGTCTATAATTTTTTTTTCACAATTAATCCCCAAATGTTCTCTGTCAGATTTATATCCGGACTGTAAGAAGATTATGGCAATACTTCCACATTATTATTCTGAAACCACTGTCTTATATTATTGGCAGCATGGACACTAGGGTTGCCATCAGGTGTCCTGAATTTCGTAGAACGTCCAGGTCAGGGTCCATAAATATGACTCCTGCTGAAGGTGTCCGCAGGACGCCAAATATCCTGCATTTTATAAAAACCTTGCTAAAATTAAAAATGTACTTTTTCCCGTAATTTCGGCTAAGCTATTTCATGATAGAATTTTAAGGCCCCCGATAGATAAAAAAAATTAAGATAAGTATTCTGGCATTCCTGCTGGAAATATCTTTAAAAAATATCCGGACAACGAAAAAAAAACATTTTAATGAATCTTTTCTATTGTTTCATCGAAATGCAGCTTTTTGTTTCTCAAATTAATTTTCTCTTGAAACTTGAAATGTTTTCATGAATCAGTCGCACAAATAGCTAAATAATTGTCGATTAAATTAAATTTTGACATCCTTTATGAAGATTGTTGTGTCTTAAAACCTACCCTAGAAAAATCATACACAACTGATAAAAATACCGTTCGCATGGTCTGTGCATAGCTTGAAAAAAATACCATTATCAAAAAAAAAATGAGAAACGGGTAAGATGTAGGATTTGTTCTAAAAAAACAAGAACACAGACATTTTATGTGTGTGAGATTTGTACAGATAAAGATGGTAATTCCAATGTACTTTGCGTAGACCCGTCTTTCAAAGACTATCATAAAAATAGTATCAAATACGTTTATTTCCGTTTTGAAAATAGTAAGCATTTATTTCTGTTTAGTTTATTTAATGAAATTATATTAATACCAAAAATGTGTAACGTCTATGTTTATTTTTTCAATAAAATATGTTCTGCAAAATGTGACATTTCTTTATGACTCATATATGCGCCACTTGGTTCAAATAATAATATTTTATCTAATATTGTAGAGAAGTTGTCAAACTAAGAGTTTTATTACACAGTGTGTCACTTGGCTATTTAGGTTTTAAACAATATTTTAAAAAAAGTACTGATGGTGTCCAAAATAGAAAAAGTTTTAAAATTTGTGCCAGCTTTTTCTAAATCTTACATGTATCCATAGAACAGGAAAAAGTATGTATCTCATATGGATAAACGTATAGCTTTCTCGCTTGCATTTCACATTTGTGGTCTCAAAAAATATGTTTTAGAAAGCAACATACTTTTATATTTCGCGCACCGTATATACTTGATCTGAGTTTTGGTATCGTTAAAATTATTTTTTCTTTAAACACTAAGATTCATATAGAATAATACTTTCTGAGAAACAATTATTAAGCTTTTCCAAATCATGCATACTTTTTTGGCCCACACTGTATAAAAGAGTTAAACCAGCAGATTTCTTTCCTAAACTCATACTCTTAAGGATACTTTTCACACAAGATTTATTAATCCCCGAATTGTTATATGTCTAGTTACTTATGGCTTATCCAGGTTTGTTTAAATTTAAATACAAAAAGCTTGTAAAAAATGATGTGCCTCACCTTTATAAGCACACAACTGAAGTGAAACTTCTGAAAGAGATATTAGGAATTGAGTTTTTATTTTTTTTCTCAACTATTGCCCCCGGTTTCAACGCATTTTTTTATTTTATTTTTCCTTTTTTGTCAACTTTTATTTTCGCCGAAATCCGCGTTTCTCTAACTTTTTTTTATTATTTTTTTTCTTTATTTCGTTTTATAATACTTTTATTAACTCACCGAACAATTTCTTCTTTTTTTTATTAATTTTTCTTTCTTATTTCGTTTTATAATAGTTTTATTAACTTTCTGCAAATTTTTTACCTTTTTTTAATTTTGTCCTATAACCAAAATATTTGTTTTTTTTTCATACAGCATTTTTTCTTCCCATTTTTACTATCCCCGACCTCGTAGTTGAACTTCGCTTTTGTTTTACCGAAAACTGCGTTTCTCTAACTTTTTATTATTTTTGTATTTTTTTTTATTTTGTTTTATAATACTTTTATTACCTTTCCGAATAATTTTTTACGTTTTTTTAAATTTTTTCTCATTTTCTCGAAAATTTTTGGGTATCCGGGGAGACGGGGGTGGGAATATAATTCCCCTCCCCCTTCCCACTGATGACCTCGTGAACCAGGGTCATCGTTTGTCAGATTTTCGATCTGATGCTCCGTTGCAGAGATATCGGCAAAAAATGGTTTTTCCCCAAAATCTCCCCTTAAATTAGAGCCCCGGTTGCCCACATATGGTCAATGGTAGCCCCACCATGAGGCGCACCTACCATAAAAATTTGAACCCCGTTTAAAATTAATTATTTTAGTTTTTTCTTCTCTCCCCTTTCCTGCCCAAGGGGGGAGGAGGGGGTAGGGGGGGGGGGGGGGGGGTACCAAGTCCAGTTTTAGTCCAGGATCCTCGTTTTACCCAGGCTACATGTCCTGAAAATTTCAACATTCTAGCTGTACTGGAATATGCTTAATTAAAGGGGCGTTTCACTATGATAACTGTTTCAACTTTGATAAGCGTTTCACCTTGATAAGCGTATCATTTTTTCTGACTTTACCCTCGTCACTTAAAAAATATTTTCCATTCTTTATTAATAAAAAAGACACGTGTGCACTATGTGCGCATATCTGAAGTGAAACTTCTTAAACTTAAACGCCCTAGCCTTATACATATCGTAACGGATTTGGTTAAAAAGTAGCTTTTTAAATATCCCACTCAATTAACAAAAAGCGAAGGCCTAAATGAAAAAAAAAATCTTCATAAAACTTTCGCTTATGTTTTGACAAGGTAATAGAGCAAATCCCATATTTTTTGCTTGTAAACTAACAAAGATATCACAATAAAATATCGTAAAGGATTTTCGTTCCGCTGTCAGCGCGGCCTGCTGCCAGCGCGGCCTGCCAGCGCGGCCTCTCGTCGTGTGTCGCGACTTTCAAATTTTACTCCCAGCGCGCTTCACTTCAAATAAAACAGTAATTTCATAAAAAATAGTTTAAATTTTATAAACTATAAACTTGAAAAATAGTCTTGCCCGTACGTCTTTGCCATATGCATGTTAAGGCTTTCGCGCCAAATTCGTGTCGTGGCTACGTCACGACAGAGCAGCTTTTAGGGATGTAACCATCCTTCTCTAGTTTAGTATTCTTGGGATTTAGCTTACATTGATGGAAAACATCGCGATAAAATTGTAGGTGTTTTTCTTTCACCTGCACTAAGTACACCTTTTGCACCAACCCTTTTTCTTTCTCCGGTGCACTTGCACTGAGTGCTATTTAGTGCAGCACTTTCTCCACCGACTATTTTGTTGGTGTAAGTTGGTGCAGGATGTTGGTACAATGGCGAACTGGTGGAGATTCTTGAGATGACTTTTTCTTTCGCTGCTGCACGATTATTTGGTGGAGCTACACTGACGTACACCAAGTGCAGTTGGTGTAGGTGAGAGAAGAACACCTTTTATCTCGATGATGGAAAATAACAAGTGACAGATGCCATGTGTCAACGTTGACAGATTGACGGGTGCCACGTCCTAAAATTGACATTGCCCACCTGGCCGAGAATGACTCTAAATATCGATCATAGAATTTCTATATCGATATCGACCGATATACTTTCTAGCCAATCTAAATAAAAAGAGGTGAAAAATCGACGGGCTCGAGCGTTTTTCCAGATTTGTATTTAAAATGCTAAAAATCCAGGTGCAAAGTTTTCGCTGGGCCACCGGCATATAACAAATTTGAATCTAGAATATCAAGAGGAGCTGAAATATAGAATGTCCCAACAAAATACCCCGCATTCTTGAGGACAATATGAAGTATCGTACGCTCTCTAAAAACAATAGAAGATTTCATTCTAGACACCCAGTACACCCAACATTAAATTGCTTAACGATACTCCGATTCTATTTGTAAAAATAATTAGGGCCATTAATAATTTTCCTGTACGAGCAGCTGTACAGGTTTTAACCTTCGCGGCCGATTAAGAGAATCACCATAATCAAATGATTTATTTGTTTGTCTATGACTCGTATCTACGAAGGTTAAACGACCTCATTTTGTGGTTAGGTGTTTCGGCATTTTTTTTTTAAATATATTTTTTGTGTCGTTTATTTAATTAAACTAGACCAATTTATATTTAAAGTATGCGTCTAGCTAGTAGTACAATAGAAAATGTAAAAAACGCGTTAAATTAAGAGCATAGGAATAATTGATTTATATACTTCTGATTTGCTAATAGTAATTAAAACGTTAACAATGAAAGGTAACGATTTCAATCTAATTGCTCATAATGACATAACTGTTTAAGAGCAACAACAATACCGATTAACATATTATAGGTTTTACGGCAAAAAAAAATTCAATGTTACAACTAAGGATTTGCTTAAACACCGTAACTATAGTATATTAGCAGTTATTGCACAGGATAACTTGTTATATTTGGCACAATAAATATCTTTTTTAGAAGAAAAGAAAGAAAAAATAACCAAATTCAAAATTGCGAGTTTAAATTTAGAATTCAGTCTGCGAGCCATATGGGCGTCGGGAAAGGGGGGCAGGGGTAAGCACTAAAAGATATCTATTATATTAACCTAACAAACATTTAAAAATTTCTTTTCGACCTTGGTTTTAGTGTCAAAATTTCGCGATCTTGTAATCTCAGGCTAATGGTAGTATCATCAGCAAAGAGATTAAAGCTGACAGCACCGTTACTTTCAGGCAGGTCATTTATGTATATTAAAAACAAAAGCGGTCCCAAGACTGATCCCTGTGGAACACCCACCTCAAGCTGCAATCTTTCCGACAGCACATTCCCCACTGGAACACTCTGAGACCTGTTGGCAAGATAAGATTTCATAAATTGTAGACTGCTTGCGTCAAAGTTATATGACTCAAGCTTGTCAATGAGAAGAGCGTGGGAGACACAGTCAAACGCCTTGATTGAATCACAGAAAATGGTGCTAGTATACTCCATGCTCTCAAATGCTCCCAGTATGGATGTAATAAGATTTATTATGCTGGAGATAGTGCCACGGCACATATAACAACTGTGCCGTGATAGTGCTATGTTGTCCTCTGAAGCCGTGTTGTACCTCAGTGAAAAGGTGGCTTGTCTCAAAGTAATGAAGTATCTGAGCAGCAATACACTTCTTAAACACCTTCCATACAACCAGAAGCAGAGATATAGACCTGTAGTTTTCCATATCATCCCTATTCCCCACTAATTTAAGAAGAGGTGCATTTAAATGATGTATATCCCTGGTGGTTCTTTATTATTTCCCTAAGTCCATTGTAAGTGACAGGTTGAAATGTAAAGCCGGGGCCGGGGCCCTTTTTGGTGGCAGTTGAAAAATCAGACATGTTATTGTCAGGATTTAGGTCACCTGAGCAATGTTAACAAAATATCTATTGAAATTATGTGCAGGGATATTAATATTTGATGATATTGATTGATTTTTCTTTTTGATTTGTATTATTAATATTCCACGTTACCTTAGAAGGATTGTTTGCATTTTGGATGCCGGCATCATTACGTCTTTTCTTTGCACTTTTTATTGCTTTTTTATATTCCCATCTGTAGAAGTTGCGTTGCTGAAGCAGTGCTCCAGTCGGGCTTGATTTATATAAGTCATTAAAGAAAGGGTGGGTTTCTTGAACTCTCGTAGATGGAAAAATATTTTTTAGGGTTTTTTGCTTTGTAAGCTTTTTCAGGGAAAGTAGGTTTAAACGCTTCAGATAATAAATTGATGAACTTCGTTACACCATCATCCAATGTATTGGATGCATCATCAAGGAAATCTCCTCAACTAATGCAAAGAAATTAATTTTACCTGCCTCTGTTATGGGCCTACAGATCCTTGTAGCAGAAACCGAACCTGGATTGGCCTCGGCAAACAAACCAAGCGTCAAGCCATTCTTTTTCGCTCTGGACGCACGTCAACCAATTTGGATCCAATTATTTATGACAATACAATCATTCCTTGGGTGAAGGAAGGTACGATGAAGGTGGTACGATGAACGAGAACTTGAAGTGGAATAAGCAAATATCTGATGCGCAAGTTAAAGTTAAGAATGATATGAGAGTAGTTAGCCGAGTATGGTGGGGGGCTGACCCTCTAACTTTATTGCATATTTATAATGGTATTAAGAGATCTCACATTGAATAGTCGTCTCAACTTTTCATGCCAACATCTAAAGCACTATTACTTAACCTCGACCGGATACAATATGAGGTACTAGAAGTGATCACAGGATGCAAGAAATCAACCCCCACAAATGCCTTACTAGCTGAATGTAGTGAAATATCTCTGGAAATGAGAAGAATATACTTGTCTCAAAAATTTATATTGAAAAACCTCTCAATTAGCAATAACCCAATCGTGAACCTCCTCCAAAAATTGATGTCAGTCATGGATAGTGCAGACAACAAATATTGGGGAAGAAAGGAACCCCCGTACTTGGTCCGAGCATATAAGAAACTCCAAGAGTATTTGAATGTATTATAAAAGTCCAGGAATCTCTACCATGTTTCAGATATAACTTTCTCACCCAGTTAAAACCGGTTACCATTTTGAAATTGAATATGTTCAAAGATAATAGTCACAGCAACGCCCTATTTTTGGAAAAGGCAAATGTCAACGCAGCCTCTTATACATGGATCTTTACTGATGCATCTAAGGACCTTAATTCCAACACTGCTTGATATGGGGTCTTTTGCCCAGCCAATAATATCAAATTTACCGAATGAAATCCAAATTTGCTCAGCTGAGATTATTGCAATTAACAAAGCTCTGCTCTTTTGTGTAGAACAAGACATTAGGAAGGCTGATATATCTCTAGCAGCGCAATCCAGAAGATTAATAATCAGGCATATCGACTAAATTAGACCACATTTTTTTCCTACCAAGCAGATGATCCTAGACGCAAACGCTACCATATTCGACATAAAACTCTCATGGATTCCCGCACATTCGGGCATTCATGGAAACGAAGTAGCAGATCGGTTGGCATATATTGGCAGAAATCTGGGAGTTCCTATGGACGACAGACTAGATAAACTTGATAAAATTGATTTAATCCTCTATATTAAAACAAAAGTTCGGGACAAATGGAGACGGGAAGGTTTCCATAAAAAGAAAGAGCGGATGGTACACATCAATACAAAGTGACTTCCTTTTTACACCTTGGTTCCAAAGACTCGTATAGGTTCATAGGAAACATATTACTACTATTATAAGGGTGAGGACTGGACACTGTCTTTGTCCAGCTCATTTATATAGAATAGGCCTCACTAATGACCTACACTGTGATTGTAACACTGCAGTTGCGAATCTGAAGCATATTCTTTTTAACTGTCCCATTCTAGATACGGACTTTTACCAGGAGATACTGGAGATGGGAATAGACAGTCCCATGTCTGTCCAATCTATTTTGTCTAGCATAAGCAGTTCTGTTATCAATGCCATTATGAGTTTCTATCTCACAACGGCATAAAGCTATAATAATCCCCATGTTTAATTTCTAGGTTATATAAGCAAACTTCTAATATTCCTTCTTTTATTCCCAGGGTACTACATCCGAGGCAACATTTCGGGGTGTGTAATGCTCCTCCGTTGCCCGGGAGCGAGAAGAGTCTAAACCTGTGTTGTGCTGTATGTCTACTAACTGCACTCTTCTTAAAGTTAAGTTTTATGTAGAAAACTGAATTTTGAAAATGTTACCTATTCTTTCCAGTTTGAGCCTGTGCAATAGCCAAATACTTGCATAACTAGGTTTCTTTGGCTTTTTTGCCCTGATTTTGCAGCATATATTTTTTTGATGCCAATAACAAAAAAAGGTGAAAAAATTAAAAACACTTCCTTGACTCGACGTTTTCAAAACAATTTTTGAACTGGCTGACTTTGTACTGTTGACTGATGAAATTTTTGGCAGTTGTGGTAATTATTGTAAGTACAAAAAAAAGAGAAGAGTATTTAATTTTATAAAAAATAACGCAGTACCTACCTGGTCTTCTATGAACTATCTAGGGTTATAGGACTAAACTTTTATGCAGCAGTAACTTAACAACAGAATTAAGTTTTTTTGTGGTTTTAGTCTTTTAGGATGCGGCATTGATTTTGTTGATGAACGATCATTGTGTCTTTTATATAATTTTTCAGTAAAGTATTAGTAGCAGGTTTAAAAAGTATTTTGAGGATAGCTTTTTCGTCGTCGTGGTTTTGGAGAGTTGTAACCATCAAAAAGTCCCAGCTGCAACTCATCAAATCTGATTTGAAAAGCGAGTGTTTGTAAAACGTGTGCGTGATTTGGTTGTTTTAAAAACTCATGTTCCTTGTCGAGTAATATAAACATAACCAATACTTAAAATAACTGCTTCAGCATAATACTCCTGACTATTATTGCCATTTTCTCTTAAAAGTATTGTACAATATTTGCATTGAATTATTATTATTCCTTCTACATTTGGGAACACAACAGGTTTACACAATGTTTTTAATTAACTCAACACTATTATACACAATTATTTAGAATTCAGTGTTCTAAACTAAGCGACGGAACATAAACCAAATTAAACATGCTTACTATAACACGTACCTAAAACCACCCAAAAACCCTTAATCAATATTTAATAATGCTACAAATAAAAAAATTGAGCGAGTCTGCTAGTACTCGAGACTGATGTGTAAACATATCCTATAACGACATCGGTTGTAAAAAAATGACATCAGCACGTTGTGTTCCCAGGCGGTCACCCATCCAAGCACACACCCGACGTTGCTTAACTTCAGTGATCGGACTATAGATCAGTTCACGCTCAAAAGTTAGTGTGGCGCTTATGGCGAACGGCGTTGCCAAGTTAACGTATTACTTGATTTTAGCATCGTTTTTGCAGGCAGTTAAATAAATGCATAATTTCTTAAGCGAGAGATATTTTTTTATATGTACTATAAAATTAATAGAAATTATTATATTGAAAATTATTTAAAGTAGTTTTCCAAGACAAAAAAGTAGGTTTTATTCAAAAAATAACTACAGGTAACATTTTATTATATTATATAGAATTTATATAAAATATATGAAAAAAAGTACGGTATTTTACAAAATTTTATTTACTTTTACCTGTGGGTCTGTCTGTCTGTCTGTATGTCTGTCTGTCTGTAATCAAATCTTGCAAGCTGAATTAGAAGTACTTCTAAAATGACTAAATGTCCAATTATTGACTTCAAGGGTAGGGGAGGAGGCACTACTTAAAGTATGTCCGATTTTGGTATATTAGGGTTTTTGGGGACAAGGAATATCAATTTTTATAAGATTTTGAGAATTCAAAATGACCGATTCAAAATGGCCGATTTTGGGTTAAATCTACCAAAGTCAATTTTAGCTAACTTTTACATATCCCATTGGCTTCAAATTTGGTACGCGTTTGTAGTTCCACTGAAAATACAAAACTATGGTACTGCTTACACCCCCCCCCTTCAAAGCTAGTGCTGGGAGCACAACTTAAAGTATGTACGATTTCGTTTAAAATTGGTATATGGAAGTTTTTCTGGGCATGAATTTTCTATCAGATTTTAAAAATTCAAAATGGCGGATTCAAAATGGCCGATTTGGGGTTAAACCTTGCAAGTCAATTTTAGCTGACTTCTACATATCTCATTGGCTTCAAATTTGGTACGGGTTTGCAGTATCAAAATACAAAACTATGGTGTTGCTTACACTCCTCCCCCCCCCCTCCCTCTTTAAGGCTAGTGGTGGGGGCACAACTTAAAGTATGTCCGATTTCGTTTAAAATTGATATATTGGGGTTTTTGGGGACAAGGAATATGATTTGTTTTTATCAGATTTTGAACATTCAAAATGGCCGATTTTCCAACCTGTGGGTCTGTCTGTCTGTAATCAAATCTTGCAAGCTGAATTAGAACTACTTCTAAATGTCCGATTTATTTCAGATTTGGCATGTATGTTTGGCTTCCGTGACAATACAATTTATTATTTTTTTCTTATCAAAAATCAAAATGGCGGATATAAAATGGAAAATTTTGCTGTTCTTAAGAATTCATGACCACCATAGATCTGTAAAACATATAACAAAACTCGCGATACTGTTTTTATCATCAACTTTCTTTTTTAAATACGCACTTAATTTTTTTTTCATTATTTTTTTCATTATTTTTTAGATGATATTGATATATTATAGTTTTTTTTTATTATTTTGTTCTTCTTTTTTTAATTATTTATTTTTTTGGCGTAATTTTGAATAGTTTAATTTAATTCATTTTAATTAAAGTTCGTATTTAAAAAAAAAGTTGATGAGGGGTATGGAATCCGACGTTTGGTCTTGAAAGGGTCATCAACTTCTTTTTAAATACGAACTAACAAAAAAAAGTTAAAAAAAATAAATAAAAAATTATGTGCGTCAGCTTTATAAGCACACAACTGAAAGAAATGTTGGGAATTGAGTTCTTATTTTTTAACCTTGTTTCCTCAACTTTTGCCCCCGGTTTCGGCACTTTTTTTTTTATTTTCTTCTTTGCTTTTTTTCAACTTTTTTTTTCATAAAGAATTTTTTCCCCGACCTCGTAGCCGAATTCCTTCGCCTTTATTTCGCCGTAAACCGCGTTTCTCTAAATTTTTTTTTTATTAACTTTTTTTTTCTTATTTCGTTTTATAATGCTTTTATTAACTTTCCGAACAATTTTTTTCATTTTTTTTTATTTTTTTTCCTATTTTTTCGAATATTTTTGGGTATCCGCGGAGGTGGGGGGTATGATTCCCCCTCCCCCACTGATGACCCCGTAAAACCGCGTCCATACTTGTCAGAGTTTCGATCCGAGGCTCCCTTGCAGAGACATCGGCAAAAACGGTTTTTTTTTGGGGGGGGGGGAAGGGTACTGGGGTCCGGTTTTCGGTCAAAATCCTCATTTTACCCCGACTACATGTCCTGAAAATTTCAGCCCTCTAGCTATACTGGAACATGCTTAATTAAAGTGGTATTTCACTTTGGTTACCATTTCATTTGATTATTTCCACAGTTATTTCCCATAAGAAAAGCATTGCCATAAGGCGCCACGCCAACCTTTGAGTGTGAACAGAACTATAGAACTGGTATTTTCAACGCGCTATGGCCGTTATCTATACATTTTAGCTTGTTCATGGAGTAAAAACAAACACATTCGCATTTATAATATTAGTTAGGATTCTTTAATAATACTTACTCGCAGCTTCGGAGTGCATTAATTCACTGCACAAATTCCACACGAAAATCTAATGCCACCAGGAATAACATCAACATATGGACACAGTTTATTTACCTAGTAATCTTGGACCGACATCCTTTGATTTAGAAAAGTCAATAACCAACTTTTTCAAATTTTAGAAGAGGTCTATGATTTAATACTATTTTAAACGTCTGGGCATCTGAATAATACTTTGGACAGTTCGTTTAGTTTAAAATAATAATATGCTTTTTTATTGTCTAAAATCCGTCTAACGATTTTAAATGTCAAAATTGTATAAAAATCCAAAAATTCGGACTATTTTAGGACGATAGCCGTGGCTTCGGACGAATTTGTCGTGGATTTTGAAGCGATAATTCATTTTAAATTCAACCGTCCATTAAAAATAAGCTGTGCTATAGATCCAAATACACTGCGAATATAATAATTAAAAAATAATACTTTTCACGGTTCGTTTAATTTAAAATATGTTTTTTATCGTCTAAAATCCGTTTAAAACGATTTTAAATGGCAAAATTGCATAATAATACCGCCTATCGGTTAGAATAGGTTTACACATTCCGTCCCCACATTTCCGTCCCCTACTTCCGTCGCATTTGCCGAGATTTACCCTCATACCACCGCGTAAGATGTTACATCAAAATGTTTAGGTATCCTAAATAAAATTCAGGTATTAAAATCAAACTTCTGATGTTTTTCAGCTATAGCCTAAAAAATATCTGTTGTTACTTAAAACTTATTATATGTTGAGTTAAAAGGCAGTCAAAGCAAATAGTAAGTAGACATTATTATTATTATAAAGCCATAAAATAAAAACTTCAAGAGCTTGTTTGTGTACTTTAGGCAGATGTTATGTGACTATTAAAATTTTAATTATTTTAGATATTACTAGGTATTATCAGCTGTGAAATTATAATAGATATTTGTGGAAACATACTTTGTACCAGAGCAATCAGTCCCTAACTATAAATTAATGCAGATTAATTAGGAAGTGTAGTGTAGTGTAGTGCAGTAGGGTTAAGACTATTTTTACGAACACAGGGCAATGTCTTTGCCATTAGCACAATAAATTACCTACTTTGTATAAATTGTTCACTGCGCATGCACAAATTTCACAATTTTAAACATATATAATATGAAAAACTCGAAATATACTCTTTACAGCATTTAGTTTTGGCCCCTACGGGAGCGGCCATATTGGCTACTGCTTTCTTACTTTCACGGCCTCTAAAATTTAGAGAGCATTGGCTGAACATAGTCATGGTTATTCGTACATTGTCGTTATTTCTACCATGGAATTTGATTTTACTAAAAATTAACAATCGATTTAACAGACATCCAAGGATCTTAAACATCTACGTTGGACTGATTAAATCGGACTGACACACATGTTTGTACTTTTTTTATACTTTTTAACCTTTGACAATGTTTCCATCTAAAGGATTCATGCCTACCAGCAAAATCAAATCTAAATCAAAGGGTGATATGGGTGACTGATAATACATAGACACGATCGGACTTCATTAAAATAAAAGGCATAAATGCCCATCAAAATTCAGTGAATAATTATGTCGAAGTCTTTAAGGAACAAGTTGTGTCCATCTCAAGTAAAACAAACTATATACCGCTAGCTTGTTTGAGTTGTTCCAAATATTATTTGCCTTTATTAAATGATTGAATCATAAGTTCAAAATTTTTCAAGTCAAATAGCTAACGAGGCATGGTCTTTCATTTAAGAGCAGATAGGTTTTGAATAATTTTCACACTGGATTTTCCAAATATAGCTCAAAATTTTGCACAGAAAAAGAATGAACGGTGGCTGTTTCAATTGTATCACTCGTCTTAGCTTTAAAAAAAAAACTCTATTTTGTAAAAACTGAACTTAAACCACATCCAGTTCTATTAATTTTGTTTAAGGCTTTACATAAAGAATTCCCATTAAGAATTATCACGTTGTTTGGAACCCCTTGACTAGATTTTCAATCTATTTTGTCAGCTTGGAGACAGCTCTAAATTCAGTATCGAGCTCTGTACAATAACTATCAACCGTTATACTAAGGGCAAATGCAAATATTATGCATAGTGGTATATTAGCAATTCCATAAAAAATAACGTTTTTTCCGAATCTCTTTAAAACCCCATTCATCATGGGATTATGGTATTTTATTGGCACACATTAAAATGCTTATTTATTATTAATTACTGAATCAAATTTTATTTTCCGCAAAAAATGTTAATCGTCGGATAAACCATTATATTCAAGGACCGAAGAGAATGAAATAATTCTCATTATTATATATTAATTACATATTATCAGGACTGGTTTTATATAAAAATAGAAAAAGAATGCGTACATTTAATGTCGTATACAGTGTTTCGCGCTTTTCAGGGTCCCACACGCGCGGGTTTATTGTCAGTTTATAAAGTTTTTCGTCTCCGATCTATATCAAGAAGAAAATGTCCCTTTCACCTTCCGCTTGAAACGTAAAAAACTCTTGGCAAAACTCAGCAAACAGCCTTGTACTACTGCCAAGAGATTATTATCAAATTTCTTCATCGTTTAAATTTGCAAAACTAATTGTTCTCGCACCGGAAGCCAACTTTTAGGTAATTGGCATCTTACAATGCAACATTTTCACTATCGGCTTGTCGATAATTTTTTTTTAAATTAATTTTTTATGTCAGATAACTTTTTCATGCGATTTTAATGAGTCCTTCACGCGTATTTGGCTAACAAGGTATACAGTTGAATATTTTTCCTGACATGTTGATTTTATCCTTTTCAATTCAAATTGGTACAATATAGTTAAAGATGCAGAATCTATCAAGCTTCTTAAAAAATAAATAACTCTTTTGTGGTTGATGAAAACATTCTAAGAATTATTTGTTTTGACCAAATCGGTACAGTGGCGTTGTAATGAATGGGTAACAATTAATTCGTCTGGGATTGGCAACAATAATATCTGAGTCAATTCGCAGTGTGTTTCTTATTATTGCGGCTATTTCATTGATTATAGACATGCATCATCTTGAAATAACTCGCCAGTAAATATTATGACTGGCGGTGAAATCACCCAAAATATGATTTATCAAATTGTTAAAAACAATGGTATTTCCAAGAAAACGCTCCTTATTATTTGATGATGTGCTTGCTCATTAGTTAATGGTCTTTGAAAGGATGGGAGGGAATAAGGCAAAGCAGCCTATGTTTCATATTGATGAGGCAATTTTACTGGAGTTTAGTTTTTGTATTTTTTTTTCTTGGAAAACGGCTTTAATGTTCTCATGCTGTTGCCAATCTTTTTCTAATCTAACCCTCGAACCTACTTGACATTGAACGCTCAGCAAGCACTGCCTACTTTTAAGTATACTTCATAGCCTATATTCCTTCTGCTGGCATCATTTGTACTCCTTCAAATGTTCCTTCTTGGTTTTCCTGACAGAACCTGCATTGGATACTTTATATAGAAATTTAAGAAGGACATTTTTGGTATCTCAAAGTATGTGCCCTTACATTGTGCTCTACGCTCGATACATTCACATTACTCATACGGAAAACATATGTATATCACCTAGACATGAATTAAGTTTCCTTTTTAGTCAAACTCGTTTTGAAAACAAACTAAATTTTATTTCAAAAGTACAAGATTTGACTAGAGAAAGTCCAACACATCTAAAGGTCGATGACAAATGATGCACATTGTTGTTCCGGTTTTATATTTATAGGTTTTATCAATCGATACAAAAAATAAGGAACAACAAAGAGAAATAATGCGGCATACAAAAGGATTCTCAAGTTTTCCTTAATATAACTCCTCCCTCATTGAGAAAGGACAATGGGGTTGTTTTCCAGCTTTCGGCAATTCTATTTGACTAAGCAAATATTATTTTGGAGATCTGAAAGAACGCTATCCATAACGCGTTGGAAAGTGGCAGGCGCGGTTTTCAAACCAAAGGCATTCTATTAAATTCAAAATGACCTATTTCTACGTTAAAAGCTTGAGTCTTGATGCATTTCGACTTGATGAAAGCCTGAGCCAAGATCCAGTGTTGTAAAATAGTTAAACCGTCCGAGCCTGTCAAGAATGTCCGAGATGTGAGGAATCGGATATCGACTATCTAGCGTTTTCTCGTTTACCTTCCGGTAATCGACCACCGTTCTCCATTTTTGTCTTCCAGAGGCATCTGCCTTCTTGGGGACTATCCAGACAGGTCATGCCGTCCTCCAACATTTTATTAATTTGATTATCAACTCCCTTCTTATGGACGTACGGGTGTACGAGTATCTATAAGCCTTTGTGTGTATAAGTATTTCATCAGTTGTTTTGATTTTATGTTTAATCTTGTTGGTGAAGGGCAACTTATTATTAGGGTTATGAAAAATGAGTGGAAATTCTAAAATAACTTTCGTTAATGCGTCTACTTCCACAGAATTTAGATGATTCTTTCTTAAGAACGATAAAGGATTCGAATCACTGTTTTGTAAAATACCTGTGGTTTCTGTTATTTGTTCAATGTTAAATAAAGAAGATTGTGACATACCTATATCACCCAGCGTATATTCTAACAAAACATTAGAACACGTTTTTAAATCTAATGATTTAATTTGTATTATTTGAACATTCCACGCCACTGTGCGCATTCCATAGAAATCTTAAAAATCTCGACGATACTCGTAGCGCCATCTCTAGTTACAACGTTTACTCATCGGCATTCGATAAGTTACTGTGCTTCGTAGAGGATAGCCATTTCACCAAACCTAAAGTTCCTAGCTATAATTTATATAAAATTTTTTATAAAAACTAGCCGCCAGATTTCAACCAGTTTTGTGTTAAAATCCATAAGGTTATTTTAGACAATCGCCGATGTTAAGTTTTATATAACTTCTCTGTATTTACATTATTTGCCCTTTCTATTTCCGATGGGACGTAGGTTCTCCCGCCAGAAAGGGAGGAGTCAACGCCTTCGAGTTGATCTACTTCTCACGTCCTAGAATTCAGTAGCATCTTGACCCCCCCACACGCAAGCCGCGCAAAGTCGCGCTTCCGCTGGCATAGCCCACATGTTGAGATCTCCTAATCTCTCAAGATCTATTCAAGTGACGTTGTGGTATCTTGCCATTGCGACATCTCGTCGTAGTCGTCTCAGGCCTACAAGTAAATGTGTAAAGGTATTTACTGGCACCCGGCCATCTCTCTCAAAACTAAGACGCTGTACCGAGCGCTGTACTTAGCGTCCCCATTCCCGATCTGGATTGGGAGAGAGGCAATGGCGGCTCACAAAAGGATGATCGACAGTGGCCTATGGCTAACGGACTTCACAGAGAAAGGCCATACGACTATTGCCGCCAAAATGTGTAGGGATCTACCCATCATTGCGACCAAAGGCAATATTCCAGATGACAGATTAAGACTGAGAAGGAATTTCCATCAAGGGAAGAGTGGCTGTCAGGCCAGGTACGTACGCCGAGCGGAGTACACGCATGGTACACTGACGGCTCATGGATGGCTAATACACAGTCATCCGGAGCCGGTGTATACCTAGACAACACTAAATCAGGAGAAAGCACTTCGCTGGGGAGATATGCCACTGTTTTCCAGGCGGAGGTGTTTGCTACTTTGGAAGTAGCAACCAAGGCGGAAGTAACAGAAGGTGTAGAGAGTATATATATTTACTCGGACAGTCAAGCCGCTCTCAGGGCGATCCAAAGACCCAGGGCAAGCTGTAAGCTAGTTCAGAAATGTAGAGACGCCCTAGACAGATTGGCTGTGCGCAGGGAAGTAAGACTCAGATGGGTTCCAGGGCACAGTGGCATCGAGGGCAACGAACGGCCGATGAATTGGCAAGACAAGGCTCAATGAGCCACCTCGTCGGTCCAGAACCTGGTCTGGGCTTAAGTAAAAGGCAAATCTCTAAGGAACTAAATAACTGGGCCTGGAACAAGACAAAGCGCAATTGGAGGGGAAAAGAAGGATGCAGACAAGCCAAGGAAATGATTCTAAATCCTGACAGATCCAGAGCAAGGCGACTGCTAAAAAAGAGCCGAGAGGATATCAGGAACATGGTAGGTATTCTGACTGGACATGGAAGCCTAAACAGATATCTGCACCCTATCGGCGTGAGGGACAGCCCACTCTGCCTGAACTGCGGGACAGGGGAGGAGTCCTCATACCACTATATAGGAATTTGTGATAGGTGGAGTCGCCTAAGGAGGAAGATACTGGGAGCACCAACACTTGCTCGGGAAGATCTAAAGGATCTGGACTGGGAGGACGTCCTCACCTTTATCAAGGTGACGGGCCGTTTCAGTGCGGGCCGGGTGTTGGAAGTAGCCAGGTAGGGGGGGGGGCGGATCGGGGATGGTGAAAAGGGACTTATAGGCCTACTTACCGGGCTTCGGCCCCCCCCACCCCTACTACTACTACTCCTACTAGCGTCCCCATTAGCAATCGTCCATGGGGATTATATCCTCTGAATTTCTCACAAGTAAGACGCTGTACCAAGCGTCCCCATTGGTCATCGGCTCTGATTATCTCACCAAACGCAGTACCGAACGATGTACTAAGCCTTCCTTCGGCATCAGGCCATGTAAGTAAACTCACACGTTTACAATCACAAACTCTCAATATTCTCTAACGCTGTACTAAGCGTACCCTCGGCACCAGGCCATGTAAGTAAACTCACACGTTTACAATCACTCTCTCAACAGTCTCCATGCTTTATTATAATATAAAGTTTCTCACAAATGGTATTTCCACTACACGGATTGTAGCCTACCTATGCGACCTGCATAGCGTTTTTAGTACCCATTTTGGCGTGTATAAAAAAACGCATTTTACAAAGGCATCCCTGTCATGCCATTATGCATATAACTGCATAACATCTCAATCCACTTCAATTCGAGTCATTCTTATTTGCAAGAAATTGAAGTATATTGTATATAGAAGCTAAGAAGAGACTTAGTAAGTGTTTTTGAGTGACTTTCCCATGTGCCGGAAGATAAACTCCTGAACGATTGAACGTTGCTCGTCAATTGGTGAATATAGTGTACATAGTAGCTTATTGTGGACATTAAGGTAATATTTATCCTGTTATTATTGCTTGTATATTACTGTATTTCATCTCAGAGTTATCTCAGCTAATCGAGCTCACAGGGAGCAATTTCGCAGGAACATTAATGTACATTTAACTGTACTTAGCTGCAAGATTGCGTTCATAATCATATACTTGTGTAGGATTACAACTGTGTATGCAATGCTTTAGCATTTAAAGGTATATTTCTTCTGATATTCTGCAAGGTCGATACCTAGCATCGACAGATATTGTTCATATCGTAGCACTGACTACATACAATGATTTAATGTTTGTATTTTGTTTATTTATGAGCTTCAAGTTGTTTTCAGGTAAAATAACTTATTAAAATATTCATATAATGCTAAAGGTTTTTGTTTTATTTACAAATTCACTTTAGAACTAGCCCCTATGGTAATTTATAGTGCCTATGAGCATTATCTGTTTGTTTAGAAAATCAACTAAGATCGAAACTACAACAGTAAAGGCATTCTTATTTGTTGGTTATATAAAATTTCGTTCTGAAAATCGATGTTTAATTTATTATCTTGAATAGCTTTTATTTCTATTATTCCATCGAAGTAATCACGAAAGTTAAACATTAAAAGCTCGATATCGTTTAAAATGTTAAATTCCTTTATAGTAGGGATTTTTATTTTTCCGTCTGTTTTTTGTGTACACATACATGTAGTTAACTCGTTTTGTGTATTTATTATGAGATATTTAGGATTTGTTCTTAATTTCACTTGTCTCAGGAAAATTACTGAGATTTAAAAACTCATCTCTGCTTCCTGCTGCAGGATTCTTTTCATGAAAAAGTCGCGACAAGAAACTATTAAAATTCTGATACCACCCTCTGAAGAACCAGTTATTCCTGCTCATTCTTCATCTATGTTAGATAATATCGTCGACATTATTACAATGGAAAATAAAAACAATGGACAGCAAACAATTGCCCTATTGATGTTCTAGAGAACTATGCTCGAGAGACTGAACATACGCTTCTTAACCAAATTTCTCAGGAAGAACCGTACATTATCTTTGATTTGGAAGGTTTGACCGTAAGAAAAGCGGCCACCAATTGCAGTGAAAAGCCAAAATTGAGTTTCAAGGAAGAAAATCCTTTGTTGCAAAAGACATTCCGCCAAGTCAAAGAAAAGGACGAGGACCCTGATTTCATAATTACCGAAAAAGAGAAGGAAAAAAAAAACAAGTAATGCTGATGCAGACTTTGACAGTAAAGTGATACATGAAGAAAACGTGCCAGAAGATAATGAAATTATCCTTGGCGAATCAGAAAAGCGTTCCAGATCTAAAAAGAAGTTGAACAGACAAAAATAAATGGAAGAAGCAAGAGAACTACAAGAACAGAGAAACGGGGTTTAGGCATGAAAGAAACCAAACTAAATGGTACATGTTTTCTATTATTGAAAATGCTGGGTAATTGATATTTGAAAAGACCTGTGGTGAAAAAATCTTGTGACTACACTAGTAGTTGTGAAGCCTATACTCAAAAACGAAGGGGAGGACAAGAAATTGCTAGAAGACAAAGATCCAGTGACTTTTATTTAAAAGATGCATACAATCGAATACGTGTATGCAAGAACATGCTTTTGAAGACACTAGGTGTTGGTGAAATTGCCAAAGAAGAATTACTAAATAATGAGCAAGTTCCGAAATAAAGAAAGTTATTGAATTTTTGGATAGATTGCCCAAACTCGAATGCCATTATTGTAGAGCAAACACTTCAAAGTCCTACTTGAAAAAAGCCTGGTATTCAAAATCACAACTGTAAAGGCCTTATTGCTATATACTACCAACTAAGGTGGTACCTAAGAAACGTTCACCTAAACCTAAGGTAACTAAATAAATGACATGATATTTTAATCCTAAATGATTATTTTAACACTGTACTTTTTAATGATTTTCGGCTGCTTCATGCAGTCCTTCCTAGTTGGGGGGGGGGCGTCCTAGAATCCTAGTCCTTGTTCTGGATTTTCATAGCATCACCTCGTGGATCATTTTGTGGATTTTTCTGAATGGCATCCCCTCTATGGTCATCCTTCCTATATTCATGGTTATTTCCTGCGTCCTCATCGTGTATCTGAAGAATTTCGTCGCTACCTCCTGTAGTCTCTGTTCTAGCGATCTTGTCCCTGCCGAAGTCTCGTCGTCTTGAAATCTTCCCATTTATAGTTCATGATTGTGCGTGGCAGTTTCCGTTCCAGCGTGTGTAACTTCTCCTTGTTGGTTTTCGTTGCGGAGGTCCAAACCGGAGCGCGGCGCGGCGTACATGATTATTGGCCTGACGTAGGTGCTGAGCAACAAGGCCGTGAAATGTCAAGATACCGTTGGCGTTAAGAGCAATGCCAACGTGCAGCTGGACCCGCCGACATTGCAACCAGAAGAAGAGGAGGAAGTGATTGACCTCAATTAAACCTCCTACTCCCAGTCCGGTGGTAAACAAAAACAAAAAACAGGTTACAAATCAGGGTTCTGACTTTGAAAATGAGGAAGGTTGGACAAAAGTAACACGAAAAGGCAGAAATAACAATATACCCACATAAGACCTAAACCAATAAAAGGATCAAGCAACTCTTCAAGTATTCTCAAAGCGGCCCAACTAAAGTCGTGGATATTTTTATCAGGCTTTGATCCATCCATAACTGAGGATATGATAATAAATCATTTGGAAACAAATGATCTTGGAGATGGTTTTTTTTGTGAAAAAATGGTTACAAGAAAGGATAAGATCAAAAGCTCTTTTAGACTGGGAGTTCCTCAGGATAAAAGGGATGACATAATGTCCTCCATGGAATTAGGGTGAACCATTTTATCAATCTCCAGCGCTTGCAAACAACAAGGTCACAGTATCAACCAAGGATGTCAAACCACTAGATGGTGAAGAAGTTGTGGAAAATACTGCGACTCTTCCGCATTACAATGTGAGGTCTATCAGAAATAAAATTCATGAACTAGAAGCTTCATTGGTGGACAATCCCATTGACATTATATGCTTGACAGAACATTGGCTTAATGCTGATGAGATGGATGCTTTCCATATACAGGACTACAAGGTTGCAGGTTTCTCGACAAGAACTCTGTCTTTGGGTGGAGGTACTGTAATTTTAGTAAGGGAAAATTTTAATTTTGTGTATGTAGAGGCTTTTAATATGTTTTGTGTATGTAGAGGTTTGTAATATTTATAATGTTGAATAGAATTGTGTGTTGTCATAATTAATAATGTTTATTTTATATGTATATACAGAACTCCTGGAGGAGATGTTGGCACTTTTCTGTCTGTAATGAGTCATATTGGCCAGGAAAGGGATATCATTCTGGCAGGGGACTTCAATGTTATGTTTGGCACAACACAGGGTGAGTCGTCTGTACTGCTTGATCTTCTGGGGTCATACGGTTTTCAACAAACAATCTTTGAAGCAACACTTGGAGAATCCTGCCTGGATAATACCTTTTTAAATTTTACAACAAGGCCATTTTTGGCAAAGATTCTTAATATCAACCTCTCGGATCATCAGGGTGAACACCTTGGGATTAATTTTGGGGTAGACAATAAAGTGCTGTCCGAAAAAGAAGTTTTTCGATCCATTATACCGAGGTGGTTAAACAATTATTATAATATCATTGGGGATATTTCGTGGGATTTTGTGGATAGTGTAGAGATTGGTATTGAGTAAAAATTCTGTATCTTAATGAAATCACTTGGGGATGCATACATGCAATCATTCCCTGAGAAGAAATTCTGTGTCAGATCGGATCAGGCCAATAGAGTCAGTTAGTTTGATAATAATCTTAAGGATATGAGAGGACATTTACATCTGTTAAATGATATATGTAAGCAATACAATCGAGTGAATGATTGGGTAATATATAAAATATTTAAAAAAAAAACTATAAAAAATCTATCAGGGAGGCAATAAGATTTGCAAATGATAGCGCAATAAACTCTTCAAGTAATCCAAGCAAATGTATGTGGCAAATTATAAATTCAAAAAGAGGTAAAATAACTAATACAAAAAACACCAGCTGTCATATACTGCCCGAAGAATTTAACAACTTCTTTTCCGGTGTAGCAAAAAATCTCATGAGGGACATGCCTCAGGAGACTAGTGATCCTCTCTTGCATCTCAACAAAATAAAAACTTCATTCCAACGCTTTGATTATCAAGAGATCACTTATATAAAAATGAGGGATACAATCAATACTACATAAGCCGTGTATATAGTAGATTAGGTGTATGTCAAATAAATGTTGATTGATTGATTAATAGAGCATTTTTCTAGGCGCTCTAAAAAAAGCTTTAATAACACCAGTATACAAGAAGGGGAATAAATCACTGGCTGCTAATTATAGGCCAATTTCTTTGCTCCCTGTTATACCCAAACTTTTTGAGAAGATCATGGCGACACAGATAGTGGATCTATTTGAGACCCATAAGCTGTTTAGCGACAGACAATTTGGATTCAGACAGAGGAAAAGAACTGTCCAGGGAGTGTTGGACCTTCTAGAGGGGGTAATGGACTCGTTTGAGGGTTTGGAGTACTTTGATGCCCTGTTTTGTGACCTCAGCAAGGCTTTTGATTGTGTCACACATTCTCTTTTATTAAAAAAAAAAATAAGATTCTACAACTTTGACGAAGATATTATTAAGTTGATGCAGTCGTACCTTGCTGGGCATTACCAAGCAGTGAGGGTGGATGGTGTGACCTCTGCGGAATCGCTTCTGGATGTTGGTGTGCCACAGGGGTCGATTCTTGGTCCAATTCTCTTTCTGATTTTCATTAATGACCTACCCCTCTGCTGTGAGGAGGCTAAATTTGTGCTGTTTGTGGATGACACAACCATTGCTGTAACTGGGGAAACAGAACAGGAAGCTAGGGAAAAACTATTGAAGGGACGCGAGGCGGTGGAGTCTTGGCTGCTTTCAAATCGTATGTTGCTTAATACTGAGAAGACCCAAATTATGACATTTACCCTGAGAGATATTGGTAATTCTCCTCTGGAATCAGTCAAGTTCCTTGGCATCTGCCTGAACTCCATATTAATCTGGCAACCTCACGGTGTGTGTCGTATGAGTGTTTTTGTTTTGCGGGGCCTTGTAAGTTGTGTATCACGGGAAACACTTAGAACTGCCTATTTTGCGGTATTTACCTGAAAAATGGTATAGGGAATATTGGCTTGGGGAGCATCAGCGCCTTCTGCTAGGGTCTTTGGCTTTCAAGCTATGAGGCTTATGGCTGGCTTAGGATACAGGGAGGACTGTAGGGCTTCATTCGCTGAGTGGGGTGTATTGACTTTTCCCTCTGTGTATATTCTTGAAAATCTGTTGCGTGTTAAGAGTGGCCTGGCCGGATATAGGACTCACGAGGATCTACATGACTACAATACCAGATCTAGAAGTGATTTGGTCCCGTCTTATTGCAGGCTGAAAAGGTGCCAATGTAGACCTGATTTTATTGGTGTGAAGTTTTTTAATAAACTTCCACAAGAGATTAGAGAACTTCCTATGCAAAAGTTTAAAAAAAAAACACTCAAAAGCTTATTATTAGGGAAGGCATTTTATAGTACAGCAGAATTTCTTAATCTTGATGTTTTAATATTTTAGTGTTATATGTTATTTTATTTATTTCATCAGGATATCTTATTTTTAATGTAGTGTTTTATTTGACATTATTT
>MU181939.1:490742-505353 GCA_016904865.1 Pissodes strobi | reverse complement strand
CATCAGGATATCTTATTTTTAATGTAGTGTTTTATTTGACATTATTTAAAAAAAAACCTTTATAATATTGAGTTTTTAAATTTAAGAAAAAATTAACATTATTTGTAGTGTTAGTTACATGTATTTTCTTTGACGTATGTAAGTGCTATTTGCACATTTTGACATAAACAAATTTGATTTGATTTGATTTAATTTGATTTGATTTGACTTGATGTCCGTGTCCTGCGGCGTGATGTATGGGAATATTGCGCTGGCTGCTAGTCTTGCTCTCCTCCTGGTGCCCCGCATATGGTCCTTGAACGTCAGCTTTTTGTTCAGTGTGACTCCTAGGTACTTGACGGTGTCCGTGTCCTCAATCCATGTCCCGTTGCTCGTCATGTGTGTCCTTTCTTTTTTGCGCTTCTGGTTGAAGTTGATGAGTTGCGTTTTGGTCTCGTTTATCTTCGGTTTCCATCCCTTGAAGTACTCCGGTATCTGCCTGACCTGCTGTTCTATTCGTCCTGTTGCCGCTGCCTGCTGCGTTTATGATATGTAGACTGCTACGTCGCGTCGTCCGCAAAAAGAGTGTTATGTAGTTGTTCTGTTTCCTTGGCACGTCGTTGATGTAGATGTTGAACAGCGTCGGTGATATCACGCTTCCTTGGTGGAGCCCTTGCCTTACTGTCCTTGTCATTGATTCTGTCTTGTTGATCAGTATTGTCCTGTCCTTTAGATAGCTCATGGCGGTCTTCGTGATTGCCGGCGCGATTCCTGCTTCGTGCATCTTGGTAGCCATGGTCTCTCTCTATACGGTATCGTACGCCTTTTCTAAGTCCAGAAGTGCTGCTGTTGTCGTCTTCTTGGTGTTGTTTCCTATCATTGCCTGGTCCACTACCCTCGCTGCATGACTGTCTATATTCCTCGCTGGAATCCGAATTTTTCTGGTCTATTTTGGTGTTGTTGTATATTAATGACCTTGTTCAATTAAACATCTCTGGACACTTCACCTGTTTTACTGATGACACCTCAATTTTATGGGGGGGACATAGAGATTGAGTGGCTGAAGCAAGTTATGATTGATGACGTGCGTGGTTCGATTGCCATCGCTTGTGTTTTTGAATCTGGGCAAAACACACATGGTAGGACTTTAATGTGATCTCACAAGTTTTCTTTTTGATGGGGGCCTCCTTCCAGGAATACCTGCAACTGGGTTCCTGGGAGTCATTTTTGATGGCGATTTGCACTTTGAGGACCATATACTGACCTTAAAGAGGAAACTGTCATCGGGGTGCATGTAGTTCCCAGTGTTTGGAGCTCCGCGTTGGTTCTTTTGTTGAGCACTCTTTCGAAGACTTTTCCGAGGGTCAGTAGCAGGGAAATGGGCTTGTGCGATGAGGTTTGGCTCCTGTCCTTTCCTGGTTTGGAGATGACGATGACCCTGGCTGTCTTCCATGTCCTCGGGAAATAGTGTAGTTTGATGGAGGCATTGGTAATGTATGTCAGCTGGACAAGGGCTTTATTCGGCTGGAACTTGGCCTCCTTCATAACTATTCCGTCCGGTCCTGACGCTTTGTCCGGTCTGGCTTTACTTATGATCCTCCTTAGCTCCCTGGGAAATTTTACAATGGAACCAATGCCCAAACTATGGAAGTATTATAAATTAATGGTGGATCACCCTGTAGTCCTTTTTCATATCTAATGAGGTTTTATTACTCTATACATTTCTGAAACACATTATAAATGTCCTGCCAAAATATTACAAGACATGTTCCTTCAAATTTTCCGTAATTCAGCATAAGCTCTTTTAAATTTTTTTGCGAGTTTCTGTATGCTTCAATTTAACCTCGATGTTCTCCCATTTCTCAATCTCGTAGAGAAAATTGTTACAGAACTTTTCTAGAGCAGATATTACGAGGTTTACGAATCTGGGATTGGTTTCTTAAAAATACCTATGCGTTGGCTGGCACGTACAGTAAAATTAGATTTTTCAAATTAAAAATCAAAAAATCGCCAATTCGGCAGTTTCAATCGGAACGAGGCTGCTCAATGTACGAAAAGTTTGGTTGCTCTAGATAAATCCGTTTTCCACGTAATAAGATATAAGTCGTGTCAAAACTTGAAATGGTCAAAAGGTTAACTTCAACTAGTTTATCCTGTATAGAAGGCATCATCATTTCAAATTCAGTTTTTGGCCTACATTCTCGTCGAGTAATTGTGTTTTCTAAAAAGTGTTGCTATTCGAAAAACAAAATAAATATCTTAAGTTTTTTGACCTAATAATGGAAGTTTTCCCTGAAAAGTCCATTTTCTCAACATTTTCGAAACAGAAGTAGTTTTAGAGTGATTTTCTTCTAGAAATTCCCTATCGAACATCGCCGTCGCGTCGCGTCAGCTCAGATTTGGACGTCAAAGTCAAAATGTCAGATCTTGCGATGAATCATGGAAGAGTCGTATGGTACAAAAATAAATGTTTCATTTACCTCACATTCCTATTAATGTATAAAGCAAACAAGACAGGGTGCATTACCTGTATTTTTCTTGACTCTCTAAACGAATGTCAATTTATGAAAATATGTATTTAAAAAGCCCACTCGGTTGTAAAATGCAAATTTTGCTGTTTTATGCAAATACGACCCGTCTACCAAAGACAAACGTCTTAAGATAGAGGTGAAAAATCTGTTAAGAGGGTTCCCTCTTATTTCTTGTTGAATTATTTCCCCATTTGATACGTCATATTCCCATTTTATGGAGGTTCGTGTTTATATTTTCGTAATACGATATTGTATTTGACTTAACAATACCACAACAATAACATTATCGCCAAATTTATTGACCGCCTTATGGTTCTTATTTCCATTTTAATCTAGTTTGATGTTGTTTTTAATTCAATCTTATATAGGCTCCAAGTTTCTTAAGGAATGTGGATATTGACAAGGTATTTTTTTTTCTGGCGCCATAATTTGATTTTATTTGGGTTTATAGGAGACTGTTGTTGCATGATTGTCTGCATAATGTATAGAGTACGGCAAATAAAACGACTTTATTGAGCTGGGTTCGGATAACAGCCGAGACAAAAAGAAGATGCGAACAATGAGAAAAGAAGTTAAATAACAAAAGCAAAACTATCTGAGAAAAAAAAATTATTTAAATAAGGAATATGATAGAAAAACGTTAAATTCCATTTAAGTGGCTAAATTCGGAGTTATACCCATTTGTAATGATGTCATTTTTGTTTATCTTTGTTTAGTATATTACTTGGTTATGTGAAGTATCCAATCACTGTCAATCAAAAACATTGGTTTGTCAACTTGTTGTCGAAAGTTATTTCGAAAAGTTTTAGATAATGCCGAGAAAAAGATATAACGCAGTTGATAATTTTAAATATATTGGCTTTTTTTCAACTGGAAAAGGAACAAGTCCGAAACCGAATCGCACTTCAAATTGAGAATCTGATATAGCGAGCCACAGATGCAACAAAATTGAGCCCAACAACGATCGCAAATATAAAAGAGAATGGGATAAAATCAGACCAGGATTACACGTCCAGTATGTCTTCCAAGCGAAAGACCGCAAAAACAATTTATTCAATGTACGCCACAAAAGAATATGTAACATTGGCCACAATAAGACAACGGTTCAGGGAAAAAATTGAATATTTTGAGTTTCCATCGACTCCTTAAGAAGATGGATCAAAAGTATAGGCTTCAGGTGGAAAAATCCAATAATAGAAAACATTTGATGAACGTGCCAGATATTGCTCATAAAAGAATTCATTTTTTAAGGGAGTATATTAAAAATAGAAATTTAGGTCCGAAAGGTTTTACTCCAGTTTTCATTAGCGAGATGTCGATTTTTCGCACGGGATCATTTCGTAGTAGCTGGCAAAATGACATTAAGCACACAGAATCAAGAAAAAACAGTGAAGATTCATAAGGCAATATGAGCGAATTTGACTCTATATACTATGTGCATGGAACATTACTTATTAATTATATTAAATTTATGTTCTGGTAGAAAAATTTTGAGTATTTCTGATGTTTAAGAGAAATTGAGTTGTCTTATATTTTTTAAGGTCATCGTTATACCTTGGTCCACGCCGGAACCAAAGATGACTTCATCAAGGGCGCGGATTTAATATTCAAAAGCGGATTAAAGACGGGAATTATCATGATAATATGAACAGGAAAAGCTTCGAAAATTGGTTTAAAGCCATTCAAAGACATTCAAAATCATGGACAATGCAAGTTACCATTCTAGTTTATTTGAAGAAATCCCGAGAAAATCTTGGACAAAGCAGATACTGACCGAATGGTTGAAGAAAATGAACATTGACTTTCCAGAAAAGGCCGTGAAAGATCAACCTGATGCTTTAACGTACATTTTCAAGGTACTGTTGAATCCGAGACAATTCTTTAATTGCTTGATATCTGCAAGAATAAATCCAATATTTAAAACGGCAAACAAAAAATCTTTCCCGCCTATGTATTGAAAAATGATGTCCCGAAAGAAAATTCAACAAGCACACTTAGGGGAATATTAAGGAATTCCTGAGTGACAATGGCGAAAAACAAACAATACCATGCAACTCACAATAGAATCGTTACTTTGAGAGTAACAGTGATATAGTAGTTGGGATGTCAAGGCCAATCATGCCCTCAAAGGGCTTTCTCAGAGCTTACCGACAGAAATAGCCAATGCAGCTACCTATATTTTCAACCGATCAGGTGTATCAGGTGTGGCTGATAAAATTTCATGAAAAGTAACCAAGAATATTACGATCTACTTGTTATGCTCACAATTGCTTGATATCTGCAAGAGTGGAGCCAATATTTAAAACTGCAAATAAAGATACTTTCCATCCAGAAGCAGCCTGACACAGTGTTTAGAGACTTATCGAAGGAGTTTCGTCTATATGACGATGACGTTCCAATACTCTTCAACTAAAGTTTTTGTCGGATTGTTTTGATATCATGCTATCATGCTTCTTTCTATAAATTGAGTGCAACGATCAACAACCGAAAGAAAAAGACGGAAGTAATGTAATAGTATATTACAAAATAAGTGTTGAAAATACTAGTTTTCAAACGAGCAGGTTGAAAGCATACTTTCACATCAGTAGTGTAGAGTCGTGCTTAATGAAGTGTGGAACAAGGATTGTGTTTTGTAAACCTGTCCATGGTTTTTTAAAGTTCAAAAATGTGTGGTACAAGATTCAGTAAACAGGTACAAAAACTGATTTAACATATCCATACATTTACAGAGAAGACTTCAGATCTATTAAAGTGATTTATATATTGTTCATTGAATCCACTGTTACGCGGACGATATACCTTAATCTGCCCGTTAAATGCCAACTGGAATATTTTTTTATCGGTAAAAACTACCCTATCCCAATTTTCCCAAAGAACTTTATTTAAACAAAAAATAATTCTTGCCGTTTATGCTTATAATCATTTATTTTGATATTTTTTAAAGCTATATGGGTACTTAAATTAGAACATTTTATTCTGCGACATGCTGTTATTCTTGAGCCAGGAAAACGTGTTTGCTTCATAGCAGTTCGGAATATTTCAAATGGATTCTGTTGTAAATGTTCAATAAGCGCTATCTTCTCCCTCAGTTGAAATCCTTGCTCTTTCTGGCGTCCTCTTCTTTTCCAGTGTTCTATCTTTTTCCCATCTATTCTTAATTTTTCTGAATTGTATTTTTATTTGTGTGCATTATATGCAACTCTAGTATTTTGCTATAATTTTTTGACTTTGATAGTTGTTTTTTACGTCTAAAATTTGCAACATTTCAAATAGGCTGAGTTCAACAGCGAACTTCACGGTTTTGTTGTTTTATTGATTAGATAGGTCAGAAAAGAGATATTTCAAAAGATTTTTGCAAGAAAATACCTCATTCTGCACAAGCTTTAAAAAAGCATGCTTCATGTTCATTAAATTCGGAACTACAACCAACAATCGTTTTATGACATTGAGGTCGGCGAATAACGTTCAAACGTTCTCGGAGAATGCAGTGATGTTATACATTGAAGAATTATGGAAAAAATATAAATAAATTTTTTACAATGTGGACGACATATTCACAAGACGTTGCCGGGACCGGGTCACAGGACTACATTTCATTTTCACTTCACGCATGGTCCTCCGCTCGCTTCGGGGCGTGACCAAACAAAACTAACCCAAGGCATGCCCAAAATTAAAAAACAAACTTTTTACAGACATAACTTTTAAGAAAAGCATGTCTTGCCACTGTACTCGAACCCGGGCCGCCGTATCAGAACCACAGCATCCAACCACTGAGCTACGAGAGCACTTGAAAGCAATTCGTTGGACCATAAAGATATCGTGTTTGTCAACAATGCATATTCCATGCTCCAATCAGCATTGAATACAAATTTTATTTATTTATTTATTTATTATATTTATTTATTTACGGCTCATCCATTTACAATAAATTCCAATAGGGAAGATCAATTACAATAAAACTATAAAACTCATATCCATAAAAATTCCAGCATTAAAATTATACTAATCCTATACATAAAATATACACAATAAATCAAAGATTAAAATATCACCATAATGTTATATAACATTTCTTAATTTGCTCTTAAGACTGCGAAGCGAGATGTCAAACAGACAAATATCCTGTTCCAGTATTAACTGATTGGCCTTAAGAAGCATTCTAGTAAGCGACTCATTACAACCATAATTAGTCAGGTGAAACGTAATTTTAAAGGCACAAGTGTGACGATTTCTTCTGACTGCAACATTGAAGTCAATCTCTCCCAACAACTGAGGATAGTCAATACGACTGTTAAGAATCCCATGCAAGAAAGCCACATCGAGCATCCCACGCCTGACCTCCAAAGAGTCCAAGTTCAAGTGAAAGAATTTCTCCTCACCAAACCCATTCTATAGGCAGCAATTCGGACATACTTCCGCTGAACTCTCCCTATATATTGAATATGTACCTGATAATTTGGTGACCACATGACTGACCCATACTCAATAATAGGTCGAATCAGGGCACAATACAAAACCTTCAAAGCATGAACTGAGAGGCCAACAGTAAGACGTTGAATAAAGCCCAACACACTCATAGCTCTCACTACCATATTTCTGATGTGTTATGAAGGACAGTTTACAGTCAAGAGTTAAACCAAGGTCCTTGATGACATCAGGTCTAAGCAAAGATGTGTCATTCAACTTATAATCATGGGCAGCAAATACCCCCCGATAAAAAGAGAAAATGTTACATTTCGATATGTTCAGGTTCATTTTGTTAATGGAACACTATCTCTGAAAACTGTTCAAGTCAGCCTGCAGCAGAGAATAGTCATCCGTTGTGACCACCGATCGGAACAATTTAATGTCATCAGCATACATTAAAACATTGCCATGTCTGACGCAAGGGAAGAGGTCCAGCAAAAATAGATTGAACAAAATTGGTCCGCAGTGAGATCCCTGCGGGACTCCTGAGGGAACAGGTATTGGACCAGAGATGCATTGTGCCAACTTTACGAACTGAGTTCTGCCTGACAAAAAATCCTGAATCCAACTCAAAAAAGCACCATAAATGCCCAATGATCCTAGTTTAGCGAGAAGAAGGCCATGGTTGACTCTGTCGAACGCCTTTGAGAAGTCTGTATAGACAGAGTCAACCTGACCATGCTTCTCCAGAGTTTTGATCACTGAGCTCTGGTAAATAACCAGATTAGAGATTGTGGATCTACCAGACACAAACCCATGTTGTTCTGGGTTAATTATACCTTTTACATCCCATGCCAATTTCTTGCTGACCAGACTATCCAACAGCTTTGGAATCTCTGACTGCAAACAGACTGCTCTATAGTTCTTAACATTTGTCCTTTGGCTGCTCTTGAAAATTGGCCTAAGAAAACTAGATTTCCAAACAGATGGAAATATTGATGTAGATAGAGATCTGTTGAACAACTCACACAAAGGTTTAACCAAAGTACAGACGCATTTCTTCAAGAGCACCGCAGGAATGCCATCAGACCCAGAAGAGAACTTACATGGAAGACCGACAATTGCATCAAAAAGTTCAGATATTTCGACATGATATGAGGCAGCACAAACTAATTTAGTATCAAATTCAAAATTTGGGATCTGAGGTGAGTCATCAACCACATAAACTGAAGAGAAATATGTTGAAAACATATGGACTGTCTCCTCAATATCTCTGCTGCACTGATTATTAAAAACCACTGTGTCTGGTATGCTACTATCTGATCTAGAATCTCGAACAAATGTCCAAAAATTCCTTGGATTAGTGCCAAAACGGTTTTCTAATCTTTCCAGATACCTTTGGTGGCAGACCCGGCGACACTCTTTGCACTGCTGTCGTAGGCGTGAAAACTCCATATACACTTTACTTTTGAAATTAGAATGAGCCACCCTTTTACTAATGGTAAGTTGGCTCATATATGAGTCAAACCACTTTGGAAAGCTAGAAGAAGTAATTTTCTTCTGAGGCACAAAAATGCTAATTAAAGCACCCAAGATGTTATTAAATATTGAACATGCCAAGTCCACCCCTGCACCTTGAAAAATTTTCTCCCAATTAACATCAGCCAAGCAGTCATTAATTGCTAAAAAAATTGCGGATTTAAAATCATACACATATTCATTGCAAACAGTATTCCTAAAAGTTTGACGAACGCAAACATCAATGCAAAATGCAGTATGATGAAGACTATTTACAAATATGACATATAATTCCTCTATTATATCAATTTTGTTAAAGTCACTAAAAACTGAATCTAACATTACATTCCTATTATTTAAAATTGTACTTAGCTGAGTTAAATTCATAAGAGCATAACTACTTGCCACTAAACTAGCAAAATATGTTACTGGGCAGTCCACAGCAAGTCCAAACTCATCCACACTCCACTTGGCTTCAGGTAGATTGTATCACCAACCATGATCATCTTAGCATTGGGATAACTTTCCTTTATATTTTCTACAGAATCGCAGTGCCTCTGATATATCTCTTCGTTGGAAGCCGGAGGTATATAGAGACATCCGATAATCCAGGAGTCATCACCATGGTCGACAGCAACAAAAACCTGCTCCACACCCTTTTCAGCCAGCTCTACTTTCATAGTTTTTAAATATTTTCTGGTGATTATTAGCACCTCTCCTCCCCTTCTCTTTGAAGAAGTATTCATGTCTCGATCCAGCCTAAAAACATCAAAGTCCGTTAAAACAAGTTCAGAGTCCGATATATCACTGGTTAGCCAACATTCACTAAAAGCCAATACATCGTAGAAGCAGGAATTCACGCTTCTCTGAAATTCTTGCAGTTTTGATTTGAAACCTTCAGCATTCTGATAATAAATTGAGTATGTAAGTTTATTATCTGGGAGGTTCCTTGCTATTCCCCTGACCCCTGGGGTATCACTCGAGAAAAATTCTGCTGATCAGGTTGCACATCACTATTCTCAGAAGATCTGATATAAAACCTACGGATTATAACATCTGTTGGCCAAATTTTAGGATTCATTATCAAATCTTTATGCCTAAATTTTACTGCAATCTTAAAAGATAATTTTTGACCTTTGGAAAGCAGCTTTTCTACTACAATATCATCTTGGACATCCGGAGAGTGCTTCCGAATGTGATCAGATATGAACTCCACAGAAATACCAGACCTAATGTTTCCAGCATAAACAAAAGCTCTATCGTTGGAAGGTCTCTGCTTATACTCAGCGGCAAAATTGTTTGAGTCATCAAACACACCTGTATCTCAAATTATATGCTTTTTCTTAGAAGTTTTAGGTTTAGGAATAGGAATCGATAAATCTCGATCGATTTTCTTAGGAGTTGATTTTCTTGGCTTTGGACTCTGAATGCTTAGTCCAGAGTTGGCATTACGCCCAATGGACGAGGCATAAGTAGAAGAAGAAGCAGAGTTAATGTCACATGTCAAAACTTCTTCTGTCAAAATAGTCACAGCTGATTGTTATTGTTTACCTTTTGAGACGAGCCGATTTCCCGCGCTGAATGCCCATTTTCCAAGCGATAGACCTTTTCCTCAAGAAAAACAATTTTTTCCTCAAGCAATAGTTCGGGCCGATCTGGACAGCGAAACCAGGCCTTTACTTTGCAATATTGTTCAAATATATGTTTTAATTAATTAGCCGAACGGATCCGATTTATAAACGGATAAAAACGGATTCTAAGAATTCGAAGCTTAAGGGATTGGAACATAAAATTGTCACAATTTTAGAGGAAATGGGCCTGAACCTTGCTAGGCGCCGCCACCACGGCTAAGGATACGATGGAGCATCAGATATGAGCGGAGTATACAATGGATTACAAGCTTTAATTAAACTAAAGGAATTGACTGCAAATTATGTTCATTGCACTGCTCATAACTTAAATATGGTGTTGAAGGATGCGTGTTCAGATGTTCCTATGGTAAAAGACTATGATATTTGTCAAAAAAATTATGTATGAAAAATGCGTGTGCACTATGTGCGCATATCAGAAGTGAAACTTCTTAAACTTAAACGCACCAGCCTCGGATTTGGTTAAAAAGTCTTCCGCCATGCCGTGTCGCTCATCGTCTGTCGCCCGCTGCGTTCGCTTGCTGCGTTCGCCACTCAATTAACAAGAAGAAAAGGCCGAAATGAAAAAAAAACTATTCTTCATAAAAGTTTCGCTTATATCTTGACAAGGTAATAGAGCAAACCCCATATTTTTATCTTGTAAACTAACAAAGATATCCCAATAATTATACGCCCTAGCCTTATACATATCTTAACGGATTTGGTTAAAAACTAGTTTTTTTTAAAATATAACACTCAATTAACAAAAAGGGAAGGCCTAAATGAAAAAAAACTATTCTTCATAAAAGTTTCGCTTATGTCTTGGCAAGGTAATAGAGCAAATCCCATATTTTTATCTCGTAAACTAACAAAGATATCCCAATAACAATATGCTCATATTTTTCAGTTTTCTTCCGCCAAGCCGTGTCGCTCATCGTCTGTCGCCCGCTGGGTTCGCAAGCCGTGTTCGCGACCTTCAAATTTTACTCCCGGCGCGCGTTAAGAAGTTTCACTTCAAAAATACAATATACTGCTAAAACATCATTTGTTAATTTCTGAACGTATAAAAAACATAACAGACTATTAATTTCTGAACGCGACAGTAAATGTTCTAACCTAATATTGATTGGCAACAATGTCTACGCCATGCGTTTTTTTCTCACCTGGATGACGTAACTACAAATGAGTATAATTCCGACTTTAGTTGATTCAAAATCATAATGCGCCTAGCGTCATAGATTATTAATCGAACGCAAATATTCGCAGAAATAGAAGCTGTGATATTAGCAATAATAATTATTTATATTTTTGTACAAGAGATCTTTAAATCACAGAAGTGGAAGTATATTTTTAAACCATTTCTTTCACTAAAATGACTATTCAGAAACAAAGTTTGAGAGAAAAAAAATTTTAGTTTATTAGACGCGCAGAGCCAAACGAGAAGCTATGCGCGTTCGTAATGGAACTAAAGCTTACCTTCTGAGCCGCAGGGATTCATTAGAAATCAAACTCCAGTTCTTCGAGTCGCCACACATTCATATTGAAGCTATAGAATACTCTTTTGAGACCTACAAGTATTGCAATAGTCTTGGTTCATTTTCTTTAATAGTGTTGTGGTTCAAAGTGGACACTGGACAGCCATGCATAGTCGATGAAAAAAAAATTATTAATAAAATTAATTAACACTTGCGTGGTTCGACCAGGGTTTTACTTGAAAATTAAACGGAAAAAAATGTTTATAGGCATCAATAATATTAAATTCTGTTAGCGATAAAATATACAAATAGCGGAAACAAACACCGCTAAGTGATGCAATAACTTGCCGCCAATTACTATGAAGACTAATGTACAGTTTTTTTAATTTTGCTAATTTCTCACCAGCGGGAGGTGTCTTAGAAATACCGAAATAATATCTATACCTGCAGCAGACTACTCAATAATTAATTTTATTCCATTGGCAATTAAATCTAGCTATCGAAATTAGAATCGTACAAATGCAGGAAGCGCTTAATAAAATATGATTTGTTCGCTCTACGGTGAATCCTATGAAATTTTTTTTAATTTGAAATGTCAAATGATGTACGAAAACAAGGTTAAGAGTACTTCTGGCTTCCTATATTTCCTTGTTTGCTTTGAAACTTAAAACAATATTATTATTATTTTTTTACGTATCTGATAGAACAGCGAAAAGATTCCCGTACCAGCATATATCACATTGCCTTAAACTTCCGCTGTCAGAACTGGAAGAAATTGAGGGCCAGGACTTAAGTTGTAGCAGTGGAAGTGAATATGAGGAAATACCTTCAAGTCTCAGCAGTTCTCCCAAGAAGAACTGAATGATCTAGTACCTATATTTTATTAAGCATAACATGACATATACTTACAAAATAGCATAACCGAGAAAGCAGCAATATATATAAATTATAGAAACTTTATTCGAATATAATGATAATATCTTTTCAAATCAAAGCTATAATTATTAATTGCATTTCTCTTTCAATTGCTTTGATATATTAATTGTATTTTATTACTGTTAGTAATTTAGTAATTGACGAACACTATTTTTTTATGAATTAAAAATCGTTTTCCTTATATCTAACCTCAATAGTTCCTCATACCTCACCATCAACGGTAAAAATAAATTACTCGGCTTTGGTATAAATTATCTATAGTTGTCAATGTCGGTAATTAAGAACGCATTTTAAGGTGACCTTTTCCTTCATTAATTATTACAAAAAGGGTGAATTATTATCTTGTGTATCTTATTAAAGACACGATTGTTTATATAAGAGAGAAACAATACTTCAATTAATAACATATTATAGATATCAGATGTCGATTGTTGGGTTACTACAGTGGCCATAGATGTCAAACGATCAAACCAAAGATCACTTAGATGAATTTTACTGAAAACTATAGTACCCAAGTACCGAAAATCGATTAAATTCAATGATGCAACATTAAACCCATTTAACTTGGAATATATTTATTTGTGCTTTTAGGCTTTAACCGGTTAGGTCATAATTTTCTGATTTCAGATACTTCCTGCCAAACTGTAAGAAGAAACTGGACCCCTTTCTTCTAGAGTTCTGAAATTCTCGGACATATATTCTTTGGGATTATTATTAATATTAATACTGGAAATATTGGATATATTTATTCAAAACTAAGAAACTTAAAAATTAAATTAAATTATTATGCAAAATTACGCAAGTAAACTAAATGCATGCGAAAACATAAAAAAAGCAAAAACAAGCCTCAAATTACCAAATACGAACAAAAAAATATTTGGGGATCAAAAATCACAGGCAAATCGAGCAAGATCAGCAAGAAGCACATCTTCAAGGTTCTCATCATTATCAACGGGGGGAAGACAGCGTCTCTAGAATATTTGATAATGACTTTTCTTCAGCTTTGTAATATAACGGACCCAGGCCTGTTCAACATAGTTGAATCAGATAAGTAAAATTGTGCTTTGTCTTTATTTTGCCAATGATCGTCAAAATAGATTAAAAAGAAAATTAATACCTACGTTGTGTTATTATTATATCTTACACAATTTTTAATTATTCGGATTGCGCTTCGACTAAACACACTTAGGGAAATTTGAGGCAAAGGTGCGTCATGTAAATCAAACCACAGATTCCTAATACGCCTCATTTATTAAAGAAAAGCGTGCCGGACTCTGCCTGGAATTCACGAGGGGAAAGAGTACGGCAGAGAAAACCCCTCGATCTAAATTCCTAAACCGAATTATGCTGTATAATCTATTTGTATAATAATTAATTAAATTACTGTCTCCCGTACCACAATTCGTAGTTCCACACTTGTAACAATACATTTAAAACTGAAGATGTTTTTGTTAGTTAACCAGACGCCGCTGGTAGGTACTGAGGTCCTGGATTACGGAGGCTACCCAGCTATTTAGTTGCAAATATGGACAATACCATAGTATAGTTTTATACTATGCCAATATCTCTAGAATGATCATTATATTTATAACTAGGATATTCTCTCGTCAGGGTAGGAAATGGTTAGTATAGATTCATCAAGGCCCTTGTGTACTCTCTCATTCTAATAATAAAACCCTAGCACGAAAAGACAGCAAATAATACATTTTATGTTTTCACTTAAAGCAGTGTTGTTCCCAGCATAACACGATTTCATTAAATATATACACAGGTTATGCCATGAAATATGAATTATCCATGAAAATAAAGAAATATTTATGCAAATAATGTTAATAACAATATCAAAATATATACACATGTTATGCCATCAAATATGAATTATCCATGAAAATAGAAGACATATTTATGCAAATTATGGTTATAACAATATCCAAATATATACACATGTTATGCCATCAAATATGAATTATCCATGAAAATAAAGAAATATTTATGCAAATAATGTTAATAACAATATCAAAATATATACACATGTTATGCCATCAACTATGAATTATCCATGAAAATAAAGAAATATTTATGCAAATAATGTTAATAACAATATGAAAATGTATACAAATGTTAGGCCATCAAATAT
>MU181939.1:430460-490732 GCA_016904865.1 Pissodes strobi | reverse complement strand
TTAAAACTGATTAAACTGTAGTTAATAACAATATGAAAATGTATACACATGTTAGGCCATCAAATATTAATTATCAATGAAATTAGTAGAAATATTTATGCAAATTATGTTAATAACAATATAAAAATGTATACACATGTTAGGCCATCAAATATTAATTATCAATGAGATTAGTAGAAATATTTATGCAAATTATGTTAATAAAAATATGAAAATGTATACACATGTTAGGCCATCAAATATTAATTATCAATGAAATCAGTAGAAATATTTATGCAAATTATGTTAATAACAATATAAAAATGTATACACATGTTAGGTCATCAAATATTAATTATCAATGAAATTAGCAGAAATATTTATGCAAATTATGTTAATAACAATATGAAAATGTATACACATGTTAGGCCATCAAATATGAATTGTCTATGAAAATAAAAGATATAATGGTGCAAATTAAGTTAATAACAATATTATAAGTTTCATTTTACCGACTTGTAATGATATATCGCAAAACAATTCACCAAAATAAATCGTACACTCCGCTGGCTTCTGACAGAAGCGTCTGGAGACCCGATGTAGTTTTCGATACCGACTCTAGCGCCATCTAGTGTAGGTAGCGTTGACTCGAGCGATTGCATTCGCGCTATGTCTTCGCGATACAATCGGTTTTAAACATAAGTCGTGGTGGCCGAGATGTCTAGATGGTTAGGTCTCAACTCGGCAGCGGCAACTATCGTCGGTGGTGGCTCGGGTTCAAACCCCGTTGTTTTTCTTATTTTTTTTTTAAGATTAAGTTTCTAAACAATTTTTTTCTTGATTTTGGGTATATCTTGGGTTAGTTTGGGTTAGCACCTGGTTAGTTTCCTTTTCTTGAGCCCCCGTAGCGAGCGCAGCGAGCGGAGGGTCATGCGAAAAGTGATATTACTTATTGTAATACGTGCCCGTACTTTGGATGCACTTTTTACGAAATATTTTGCTTTATTTAACTAAAAACCAGGATATATTTAACAAAAGCCGTATTATAGTGGATATACAGTAGCTTGCATGTGTTTCCGGGAATACATTCACAAAGAATCACCCTTCTTTGTGAATACATTCCACGCAAGGCCACCTATGTAGTATAGGTGGCCTTTGGTATCGAAAATTTGGTCGGGTCGCTAGACTCTTGTGCTTCTGACTCTCTATTTTTCCGTTCTCGAGCAATACCTTTCGGATATCCTCCAAAAAACCTCGCAAAAACTCGACTTCAATTTATGACTTGATTTATCTTTTACATGTATAAAGGGTGTCTCAAAATATATACATATATAGGGTGTCTCAAAAATGAATATATCAGGTCTAATGAAATAGTATTTTAAAGTGGTGGGTTATCTCAGCTTTATTTTCATAATTTATCTCATTATCATCATCAATAGTTCCTTCATGTCAATTAACTTCCTCCACATCCTCTTCAACAATCTGTTTATTTTCATCGCGACCTTCTGTATTATTGATCTGTTGTCACTTTTTTAAGAAGTTTTCGTTGTGTGCCTGTTCCTTTTTTTTTCAGTAGCTGCTGAATAAGCTTGCATCAGCATAGCGCGTGAGGCATCTTTTTGGCGATGGAGATCATGAATAAAGGCCTTGCCACCAGGATGGCTGTTTTTCGATATGAAATCTTTGCCAAACAATTTATCTCTATATTTTGCTCTTCTACCTGAAGTTTACTTTTTGCTATGCCAAGTATGGATTCTAAGGCTAAAAGAATTTGACTTTCATCAAGCTTAATCGCTTGTAATCTTGGACTAAGTAATTCTGGAGTATGCTCCAAACCTATACATTATGATGTATAGGATTAATGACACTTTTTTCCTTTTGTCAATTAATTTTATCAGTGCAGCTTTTTTCTACGTTGAATGGACAAAGGTCGTCTTGGATCACTGTGGTAGTTGCAACAGTGGTAACATATTCGATATCATTATAACTTGTCAAGTCTTTTTCGTCATCATTTTGAATAAATTTTATTTTAATTTATTTTGGAAACTTTTTACAAGTTTTAATTAAATGCGCTTTCATCCTAGATGCGTTTTTATAAACACTTTTTACAAACTTTGATAAAATGTTCTTTCATTCTATATGCGTTTTTATAAAATGTTTTAGTACAATGCTTGCACTGGTAAATATGTATATACATAGAAACACAATAATTTGAAACAATTTTCGAATCAATTTAATTAAAATTTATTTTGGACACTTTTTACAAATTTCGATGAAAGGTGCTTTCATTCTAGATGCGTTTTTATAAAACGTTTTAGTACAATACTTGCACTGGTAAATGATTGATCCTTTGGAACGCAGTAATTTCAAACAACTTTTCAATCAATTTAATTTTAATTAACTTTGGACACTTTTTACAAACTTTGATTAAAAAATGTACTTTCATTCTAGATGCATTTTTATAAAATATTTTTGTACAATACTTACACTTGTAAATATTTTTATCCTTAGAAACGTAGAGTTGTGCCGAGGTCAATTGACCGGCCAATTTGATCACGGTCAAATATTAGGCGGCCAAATTCTCGGTCAAATTGCTAAAATTGAATCGGACAAGGCGTCATGGATTTGTCCTTGGTCTTTGTTAGTTTTAACTTAACGTTGTTCCTGAATTTTTAATTTATTTTTGTTATTTATATTAATTTACCCTATCTACCCAAACTAACCTAATATTAGTTAGATACTTTAATACTTATAATTAAATATACCTGCTGGTTATGTTATATGAGTTGCGAAATTGTAAAAATGTATGTAGTTTTTCCATTGTTTCTATTTAAGTTTGTTTTTCATCAAGTATTTTATTGCACGATGGGTTCAAATTTTTTCATGTTTAGTTAAAAGTTACTTATGTTTTTTAGGGCTTTGTTAAATTTTGATTCATTTTTGTGAAATAAAGATTTTGGTTTGATTTATTATGTTTAAAAGTTTTAAAAAATGTATACTAAAAATAACAAAATAACTAAATAACCAATTGAAAGCATGTAAGAAATATATTAAAGAAATTCCTCAATATGATAACGCTTAACTTAAGTATTTTATTTATTTTTTAAAATAAATCTAAATAAAACATAGTTTTACGATACAATTTTACAATATGTTTTAAAAACTTCTTTTTACACTATCAAAACTATTTTAAGATCTAGGAACACTTTAATGGAATAAAAAGGCCTCTCAGTCAAGTAGTGCTTCACAACACTCTTGAACCTACCACACTCAAGGTTTCTTACAGCGAGGGGCATAGTGTAGAGTAGCATTCCATGACTTTCTGAGTATCAGGAAGTCAATGTTTAGGTTATATCTGCCTCGGGTGTTGTGATCATGAACACTAGCAACTGTCTGATAGACGTGTGAGTTTTTCACATACAATAAACATTCAAGGATGTACCTGGATGGGATGGTAAGAATCTTCAGGTCCCTGTATGCATTTCTTGCATCAGCTTGATACTCAAGATTAGCAAGGATCATCACCGCTCTTCGTTGAAGAGCAAACACCCTCTCGGCATGCGAGGAGTGTCCCCACACATAGCGACAAAGAAACCGAATCAGTGCGTGGAAGATGGTCAGTCCCACATGTCCGTCTACCACTGCAGACAACTGTCTCAGCAGGAAGATGGAACCTGATACTCTTTTGCATATATTGTCGACATGGCAATCAAACTTCAGTGTCGGATCCACAAGGACACCGAGGAATTTCAGTGATTTGGGGTTTTCATGCTCATGCAACCAGAGACTACAGATTACTGTCTCTGTTTTGTCTGCATTTAAAGTAAGGCGATTTGCAGTAAAGCAGTCTGTCAAGTTAGTGCGGTTTGCATCCATTGTTCTGACCTATGTTTGCTGCATCCAAATTGGCATTTGTAATAGTAGTGTCATCTGCAAATAAGATGTAACAGCTGAGTGAATGTCATTTATATAGATGAAGAATAATATGGGGCCCAAAATGGAGCCTTGGGAAACCCCATTCTTAAGTAATCTTTGGTCAGATTTGGCATGATTGAGACAAGTCACCTGTTTCCGGTGCGACAGATAGCTCTGCAGGAGAGCTAATCTGTTCTCATTGACGCCATAGAAAACCAGGTTTCTTGAAGATATCGTGGGAGATAAAGTCGAATGCTTTATACAAATCATAGTATGTGGATCCTACATGTTGACCCTCCTCAAAACCCCTGAGTTCATATTCGCACAGAGTATTTATGACCTGAATGGTTGAGTGCTTCTTTCTAAACCCAAATTGGCTTTTTGAGAATATTTTGTTGTTTTCAAAAAAGTCATACAACTAATTTTTTAAAAGCAGTTGAAATACTTTGCTGGTAACTGATACGGGTGCAATGGGTCTATAACAATTATAGGGGTCTATAATTGTTAACCTTATTTTATATTAATATCACCTTAGCTATTTTCAGACTGTTAGGAAAGACCCCATCATTGATGCACATATTTATTAATTTGTTCGTTGGAGTTATAAGAATATTTTTAACATTTTTTAGCAGTTTGACACTCATGCCATGAATATCCCGGCTCCCCTTATTTTCCAGGCTGTCAATGGCATCTCTAACCTCAACAAACGTCACCTGTCCAAAGGAAAAAATGTTCTCATTGTGTAGGCCTGACCGCTCCAAGTATTCCTCTGCATCGACAACTGGCTCAGCCAGGTGGCTCAGTAATTCGTCCGCTATGCTAGAAAAAAGTTAATGAAACCATCAGCACCTATGTTAACCTCCTCCTCAGTCGTTTTTCTTGACCCCCTCGAAACTTGTTGGCAGTCTGGCAGTGTTGCAAGCCCTAGAAATGCATTCGGTGTTACTCTTCTTTTTTTGCATTGTTGATTGCCTGTCTGTACAGGGTGGCTCGAACCCACCCAAAGATTCTATACATCCCATGGAGCAGGTTAAGATAGCGTCTCATTGACTTGAGTTCTTCAGTGAACCATGAAATCTCATTTTGGTGTCTAACAACTTTTTTTACCACAGGAAAAGCAAGATTAAAGGCATTATTAGTGATATCAATAAAACAATCACACTTATCTACCACTGAGGTTCCATCGTTCAAAAAATCCCAGTTTTCCGTCTCCAACAGGTTGAAGAAGGTGCATTTACCTCTCCGAGTGGCAAGGCTTTGGCTTTGCCATGTTGCTATTTATATTTAAATCTGAGAGCAATATGCTTATGCTCACCGCACTGTGGTCAGAGAGCAGATGGTTAAAGACCCCAATTTTGAAAGACAGGTTATTATCAAAGTTGACAAAAATATTATCGATACAATTGATTTATCTAGTGGTATTGAAAATTTGCTGTTCGAAACCATATGAGTGTGCCAGTCCAAAAATCCATTTATGTACTCACCATCTTTATTAAAATGAATGTTAAAGTCACCGTTTAAGATACAATATTTATTTCTTGTTGAAATTATAATAAATAGTTGTTCAATTACCTCAAGAAATTTAGTAAAATCACCATTTGGTGGACGGTACAAAGTTATAACTAATATTTCAAATTTAGTTATCTCTACTGCACTTACTTCAATGTTGCTCCCTGAACTTAAATCTTTAATGCCATTTAGTGGCTTGGTAATCAAATTTTCTCTACAGAATATAATGGTACCGCCATGTTTGTGTTGCTGTCTAGCAAAGTATGCAACATTATTATAACCGCCAACATATTGTTACGTTTTTCCCGTGGGTTCTTAACAGAATTACAACTTTGCTATTTTCAACTAATACTCTCTTTATTCACTACCACTGTATACAATTTAACACTCTATACTACTCTTATAACTTTACAACTAATATCCATTCAACACTCAATGATTAACTGAACTGAACTAACCGACTGACTAACATTCGCCTTAGGTCTGATTATATATAATCTCAAATCTATCACGAATATTCGGGAAGTACTCCGAGGCCACTCTATATGATCTCGACGAGGCCATCGAGATAATTCCAGCGATCCTGAATCTTCGCGACCGGCCGGGCGATGAGTCATACAGACAAAGAAGCGAGCGGCACGGCGGCTAGTTCTATAGGGTAGCACAAAAACGTTTGGATGGTTGTTAGGCTAGCCGTAACAATATATACTTTGACAATTTCATCTGCATTAAGGCATTGTTCACTTAAACAAATTATATCACGGTTATAGACCGTTTTATCACAGCCTAGATAAAATCACCTAGGTTCTGAAGAGTCTCTGTGTTTGGAAAACATGAATCTCTTGATTCCTACATGTTCTGGCCAGAATTCTGCTTCATAAAGCTCATTTTTCCTACACAAAGATGCTGTAACCACAAAGCACTTTTGGTATGTGCTTGATTTCAGTTCCTTCCTCATCTTCAAGCCTATAATACATAATATTCGTATGTTTATTTTAATTTAACCTAATAGTATGTAGTTTTTATTAAATAAAAGTATCTCTCTTAAATATACATTTTTAATTTTTTTATTGTTTCCATTATTTCCGTTAAACCTTTGTAAATTTCTGTTTTGGAAGGAAATATTACCACTTACAATACTACTCTTTCCATTTGAGATATTTTTTAAGGAGGTAGCAGCCAAGAGCGAGGGTAAGAAAGGATGAGTAAATTTGTGTATATAAGGTTGTCCCCTTCGATAATTTTTTTTACGCGTTTCGCTGATTTTTGAAATGAAATCACGCATAATATTAATATATTGTTAAATCATAAAATATCCAATATCTCCTTATTTGCAGGTCCACAAACATATGACCTTAGATGAACTTCGAACCACCTTTCATGTAGACAATCACCATTTGGGTAAGTTATTTAATCTATACGTACCTAATATTATTTTTTATAATAATTTAGATGCATACTCATACTCATATACTAAATTTTATTTATATGTCCTTAATTAAGGTACCTAAACACAACAGTTGCGGCCATAAGGAAGTCAAAGCGTAGAACCAGGTACCGTGAAAATTTTGCAATCGCCACGAACAAAATTAGACAACATTTATTAAATCCTTCGAATTTCCGTTACCTTTTATTTGCGTTTTATCGGAAATTAATATTATTCAGAGTGCACGCAATTTTCTCTTTTTAATATCAGGGGCAGGTTGTAGCATTACGTAACCTACAATCATTCAATAATATTTTGAATTTTACTTTTATTTCATGCAATAAAGTGTATTTTTTGTATCTTTGCTTCTGTTTTTCGAAACAATGCTTTTGTGACGCTTATGAAAGTAAAATATATAACAATTTGGTTGTTAATAATTCTTCGTTGAATGAATGGAAATAATAAATAAAATTTTATGTCACATCTTGTCTTGTAATAAATGAGATTTTTGTATTGTGAGCCATTAATTGGATCCCACGCTTTAGTCTTGCCTATAAGGAAGTATAGCCCACAATCGGCAACCGTGAAAATTTTGCAATAAAAAAAGTGGACGGGATTTATTGCAATCCGCCGAATTGGAGCAACAATTTTGGCAAAATGTCGAAATTATTGTTATTCTTAAGTAATTGATATCACGTTAATAAGGCGTTGTTAATTCCTAATGGTATTAGCATATAATAATTGTTGCCCTAGTTTACCGTAGATTTAATTAGATAATTTATAGCGATTATATTTAATTTTTTGTTGCAATATCATGAATATTACTTTCCAGTTTTCGCAAATTAAAGAGACAGTACTCATTTATAGCGGATAGTTTTAAATTTGGTTATTTTATCTACAAATAGAAACGTTATTTATTTATTGATAAGTTCACATGACATGACTAGCTTTAATAACGGCATATCACATGATATTAATATTAGGGTAATATTTCGTTAAGAAAATTATATGGAGCAGGCCTTTATTGTTTACTTGTGACTTATACTGTGTAGACAGCCTTAAGCCTTGGGTGCCAAATATGTAACCTCATTCGTTAGTTGCTCATTAGGCCAGGATTGCTCAGCGGACTCAATTTTTTTAAAAGGCGTGGGTCTAGGTTTTGGCACTTAGGGTAGGGCGCCACTAATTATTTTTTTACAAATAATTTATCAGTGATTATTGATCCTTGAAAATCAGGTAATAAAATTTTGAAAAATACCTTACTTACGATTGATAATAACTTATCAAAATAAACATAGGGATTCCAAATAACTATTTATTTAAGTATGAAAAACTTACACAAATAAAAGTAAGAAGTATAGATATAGGTAGCCGGTAAATATATGCAGGTATAAATGAAATGGTCATGAAACAAAATTAATCTAGCTTATACACATGGCATCAGTAATATCATCATATCAATAACAGTTAATCAAGTAAGTATATTAAATCGACAGGGTAACTTGTAAAGTAAATAGATAAGTATCTATGGGTAAAATGAAATTATTAATAAAGAAAACTAAGCTAAATGAATCTCACGGCAGCGATAATGTCATTATATCAATAAAAAGTCAATAGGCACACTAATTCAATGAAGTAACCAATGATGTAAATAGATATAAAAAACGAAATGAGTTCAGTTCGATTTAGGATTTAAAACGAAAACGTGAACTTGCAAATGGCAGCTAAATAAACTCGTGCACTGCTATGAGTCAATAGGTATAATACACAAGTAAATCAAACAATCACGACGGCATTTTCCATATATTTAACATACCCACATACACAGGTAATACTAAATTGTATTAAGTCAAAATCAAATAATCGACAAAAATAATAAGTGACTTAATTTCAATTTCTCAATTACCGTAAACTATACAGTCATATTCGATGAATCTCTTTGCTGTAAAAGTGAATCAAGTAGTTCTCCTAACATCAACAAAGTAGCTTCTCCACTCGAAATAATATCAGGTACAGTGAGAAAAAAATAAATGAATTGATTTTCACATTAGCTACAAAAAAAATTACTGCCTTCTAGAGTTACTAGACTAAATTATGACTTTAGAGAGAAATCTATTCTTGGTATGATATAATATTTGAACTAGTCAGTTATCAGTAAGTTATTAAAACAAATAAGGCCAGTAATTATGTGATTCACAAAATTAAATAATGATATGAGAAAGAATGGATCGGTATGAGATAATATTTGAACTAAAGTCAGTTATCAGCAAGTTAATAAGACAAATGCGGCAAGTAATTTAGCATAACGTTAAGGTAAATGTACGCAGTACAAAAAGGTTAAGTCAACTATTTACAGTCCTATTCTTAAGCATTCGATATATGAGACGATATTCGACACGATACTAAAGAATTTAGGCATTTTTAAACATGAAAATGAACGGATTTAATATGAGATAATGCTAGACCTAAGGTCATTTATCGGTAAGTTAATAAAGCCAAAACGGTAATTATCTATATACGAAAATAAGAAATAAGGATCCTATACACGACATAAACAGCAAATGACCTACAATCATTTAATTATATATTCATTAATTAAAATGATATATAGCGGTAAGAGATATACGGTAATCAAGGCAAATGACCTACATCCACTTGATTACATATTCAATAATTAAAACGATATATAGCGGTAAGACAAATACGGTAATTAAGGCACTTAAATAAATTAAAATCGATTTAACTTGTCTCTGGCGGTTCCTGTAAGGACGTCTCTATCATGTAGCTGTGTCACCCTGACAAAAAAGGCCTCGATAGAGCTAACTGACGGCGGGATTAGCTAGGTCAACGTCACAGGACTCACGTAGCGGAAAGTCTTCTGTCCCGCAGAAGGTAGCGGAAAGTCTTCTGCCCCACGAAAAATCCCTTTTTCTTAGGAAGGGCGGCCATTATTTACTTTGCGCACTTATTGGCTAGCACAATAATAAAAATACTGATATATTCTACGTTACTTTCCTTACCATCTCTCACACATTAAAAGCTGCGCAAATGTATCTACTTGTCATAAAAAAAATACAAAGCTTACACACTGCAGTTGTGTTAATTACTATCCGACATTTTCCAATCCAAACTTACACTATCTCTGCTAACTTTTCGATGCAAAGGCTTCGGGCAGGCGTAATAACGAAACAAGAATAAGTAATAGTAGCCTCAAAAAGCTAGTTTTCTTAAAAACCGCAAATACTATTTCTTGTACGTTAAAATGATAATATTTCTGGCGCAAACGTCAACATGACACTATTTCTTAAATAGAACGGCTCAGCCACGGCTCAGTTGACGTACGCATAGGTGTTGCCAAGTGTAATATCTGTTCGGTTCTAAAATACGGTATCTTGTTGGATACAGCCAGCCAACACTTTATAGATAGATGATGATTCAAAAGTACTTTGTGTTTATTTAAATAATAAATAATAATATTATTTCGTTAGTTTCAGTTATGTAAGACGCTTGTTTTTTGACGACCAAAAGTAAGAGAGACAAATGCGCCCTTGTTTGGTTCATTTGGATTAGTTAAAAGAGTATAGCGCGTAGTACGTTTGTTTTGTTCCTTTGGGTTAATTTTGATTATGTGATAGGCGGGGTTAGCCAAGCGCGTAACTCGCTCATCTCAATGCGCTTGCTTGGTTAATTAAAGTTAGTTTCGATTATTATTGCTTAATCCGCGATACGAAAGACAAGCGCGCGTAGCGCGCTTGTCCCTACTTTCGTTAATTGTGGTTAGGGTTGGTTAGTATGGGTTAGTTTTGGTTAGCATGGGTTAGTTTTGGTTAGTATGGATTAGTTTTTGTTAGTTTGAGTTGGTTTTGCTTAATTAAGGTTAGTCTGGGTTAATTTTGATTAGTCTTGGTTAGTTTGGGTTGGTTTTAGTTAGTTTGGGTTAATGTTGGTTAGTTTGGGTTAGTTTTGGTTAGTTTGGGTTGGTTTTGCTAAGTGGAGGCGTAGCGCGCTTGTCTCTAGTTTGGTTAATTAAGGTTAGTCTGGGTTAGTCTTGGTTAGTTTGGATTGGTTTTAGCTAGTTTGGGTTAGTGTTGGTTAGTTTGGGTTAGTGTTGGTTATTTTGGATTAGCTGTGGTTGGTTTAAAGACAAGCAGGCGTAGCGCGCTTGTCTTTTACTCTGAAACCAGATAATAGCCGCCTTGGATCTTCAGCTACTAATTCTAGTTATGAATTGTCAATTACACCAGAAATGCTCAGTGTAAATTGAGAAACGCTTTCAAATCATAGTTCTACGAATTCCAATCAGAATTCTGCGCTAATACAACTACACAATGTTCAACAACTCGACCCTGACATGGAAGAGTTTTTGAAGTTTCATATATAATTATTTTTAACTAAAGTTTGTTATCTTGCTTAAAATACGACTTAGATATTAAATTAGTTTATGTCTCTGGTTTCTCTAATAAAGTTTATTTTTTCTAATTTGCAACACGTTTTTCTGATTGAATCTAAAAGAAATATATTTTTTCCCAATTAATTAAAAAGGACCCTAGTCCCGGAGAGTTGTATTGCAAAGCCCGGCCCCTGTCGTGGGGTCGTTTAAGCGCCACCCGTTCTAGCCAACTAAACCGAAAAAGCTCTGCTGATGTTGTGCAGAGTTTCTAGATCAACTCATTAAATCAACCGGTACTTAGTACTTACTTTCAAACTAACAAGAAGACAAGAATATAGACGAGATTATAAACAATTCACTTAACTTATAAAAAAACGCACAATCTAAAAACTTAAGGAACAATATATTTGCTAATAAATTCTTTCATTTTTTTTTGAAAACACAGCAACAATCTATCTGGAGAAAAATGTTAAATTAAAATGTGGTTAGTCAAAGACAAAAGAATGTTAAATGACTGTTAAAGTAATTGATAAAGTAAACATAGTACAATATGGAGATTGTATGGACCAATTCGGTTGGGAATACTCGGTTCTGTACGCCTTACCACTAAATGCACTAAATACTACTTATCAAAGTGATTACTTGACTTTAACTAAACTAACTAGGTAAGCGTGCGCTAATTGCTGCACTGATTTTGAATGTAGCAATGATAATATGAAGCAAAGAACTGCCACAATAATTAAATCAAAAAGCTCGATAAATTAATAAAAGAGCAAAACTAGAATAAAGCTAGTGAAAGCGTGGCTGCCGATGCTTGATTCATATTATAAATGACTGAAAAGAATAAAATTATTGAGAAAAAAGAAAGAAAATTCAGAGCAATCAGATTAACTCGTCCGATAAACCAGTGAATAAATGAAAATAAAATTGAGGAGCTCTCTCAGAGCTTGGCTGTCAATGTTTGTTTTATATTAAAGGAGGAAAACTAAGAGCGATCATATTAAACAGATAAACAAACGATAAAGCTTCAGTACAATACCCCAAATACGGTCGTCGAACTCTGGTGGAGGCGCCGGGCACTTATATAGACCTCAGGTACCGCCTCTCGATGGCCCCGAGAGAAGATCTATCCGAGGTCTCGATAGCTTGGTGTTAGGTGATAAGTGCTGCTGGTAAAGCCTGCTTTCAACCCACTAGAACAGGGTGATTCTAGCTGCAAGTCAAGGTAGTGGCCTCCGAGAAAGAAGTTGTACCCTCCGGAAAAAGGTGGTCGCCCTACGGAAAAAGTCCTGAAATAATCCAGTGCGCATTAAACAAAGCTCCCTTACCTTAATAAAAACCATAGCCCCCCTCCCCCTCGCATGAATATATTTTCTTTATAAAACAAATTCCCCAAAAAAAAGATTTATCCATGAATTTTCAATGACCATCGGCAAATAAAAGATACTAAGGTCCAGACAACTTGAATATAAAAAAAGATACAGATGAATCACCCCTAAAAGAATATTTAAACTTCCCCATGTGATCAAAATTGAAGTTACTTTAAAATAAAAATTCGGATTAGATAAAATGGAGTAGATAAGATGACATGTGGGACGCAAAAGCAAATGGCATAAAAAAGGTAACACATTAAATCATTAATTTAGGCAAAACGGTGGCAATAATTACCTCGATCGTGTATGTGTGAGGGCTAACTGTGAGAGATTCGACGGTCTCGGTGTTATATGACGAACGTGGGAAGCCTCTATAAACAATGGAAAAAAAACCGTTAGCATCATGGCGTTCACGCGCTTCACAGGCAATAGAAAAAGAAATTCAGAGAAAATGCTTACCTAATACAGCAGTATCTAGATCCCGATTAATCGGTCGTGTCAGAAAACCAAGAGATTCCACCGAATATCCCCAATAAATGGGTTGAATTAAATCACAAAATAAACGTGGAGTCTATACTATTGCACTAGAACAGAAAGCTTCTCTCCTCGCCAAACGATCAAACTAGAAGGAACTCTCGATCGTTTTCGTCAATTTGCCTTTGCTTTCGTCCGATTACGAAGTAGAGATGGACTGAAACAAGCCGAGCGATTTCGATACGGGGAATAATTCCAAAACAATAAACGCCTTAATTCTCGATTATTAGGATGATACATGACGGTGGAAGCCACGAATAGTGAGCTAAAATTGACTTTTTCAAGAAATGCTAGGAAATACTCCTACGACCTACGAGAATAACAAGCCTTCAAAAATCTAAATCGAGAGCGACAAACACGGATGGATAGCCCATCCCTATTATTTGGCACAAACCTCACAAAAACTAGTCTGCCGTATAAAGCGATTAATTTATGGAAATGGAAGCCGATAATTGGAACTCCGCAACCAAAAGGTTCCCAAAAGGTTATAAAATAACAAACAAAATTAAAATATGGATCAACAAGTCAAATGCAGCGTATTTGCAGGCTAACAGAGTTCTTAAAAATGTAAATTGGTTCGTTGACCGTTCCACGGTAATGTGATATAAATCAAGCCAGGCTATCTTAATAATAATGTGCATCGCTTATCAACTAAAATAAATAGTACTAAATGAAAAAACCTTTGTATTCCATGCAAAAATTTTTAATCCAAAAAGGACGTCTAATCAGCGTAACAGAGCGCTTTCGGCCTTAGCCATCATCAGTGTTACTTGTCAGTTGGAACAAAAGATATCCACAAGAGGCACAAACAACATCAAAACGAAAACGGTCACATCAAAATTTAAAAAACACTCTACATTATAAGAAAGGTTCACATAATTTAAACATTTAACAAATTAAAGCCAGACGTGGAAACCACGCTTTGATGGTATGACAAACATTAAATTTTGATGTGACCGTTTCGTTTTGATGTTGTTTGTGGCTCTTGTGGATATCTTTTGTTCCAACTGACAAGTAACACTGATGATGGCTAAGGCCGAAAGCGCTCTGTTACGCTGATTAGACGTCCTTTTTGGATTAAAAATTTTTGCATGGAATACAAAGGTTTTTTCATTTAGTACATTTCGTACATGCACACAGCCTTCACTCTTCATTCATAAAATAAATAGAGTCACAACGTGTTATAAATGATAATACAAATATATAGCTACCCTTTACTTAAAATATAGTTAATTCATATTAGGAAAGTGGCATTTTCAGGCGAATTGTTAGGAAATCAAATTAATAAATTTATAATTAATAAACCGATGCGTGCAAAATGCAGCATCTTTTTCCCTAAATGCTGCATATAAATGAAAAATGAAAATTGGCAAAATCGAACTGTTACAAATTACACACTTCAGGTATAATTAGTGAAATAGTTGAATTAGAAATTTTAAATGTATACATTAAATTCCTATATGAATCTCCGGATGCTAAATGTCTCAATCAAACTGCCAGTCTTACTTTTTTAGGAATAGTTTCCCTCATATTTGTATTTGGTTTTCTAATAATTGGCCCAACCATTCAACAGTTCTGCAAAATCTGTTGAAAACATCCTTGTGAAGTTTTGAAAGAACCAACCGCCTTCTAGCAGCATTTTCTTAATAAAGGAATGGCTATACTTCCTTTTCAGACATTTCCGTATCCGACACTTGCGTTTATTACGTACTTTATTTCTCGCTATTATGATAAACGCAGCACACAGACTTCCAAACTTCAAAACATCCATGAAATGTGCACGATGCACCGATATCAATTTTAAGTGTAAATGATATGTTGCATGATATAAAGAGGCAACGTTTTTTTGCGCTATTTTGCATGCGCTGCTACACGAAATGCCGCATGCGCTAACGCACGAAAAAAGGCACCGTCTAAAGCGCCCTTCAAAGCTTTCGCGCCAACTTCGTTGCGTAGCTACGTCACGACAGAGCAGATGTCAATGAAAAAATCCGGTTGATGTAACCATCCTTCTCTAGTTTATTATTCTTGTTTAAGAAAGACTAGGACGGGAATGTCAATTCAAGAACCACGTAAGCAAAAAGGTGGCCCAATCAAATCGCCAAGAAAAAAAACAGAAATAAGCATCGATGATGATACAAAATCCGTTGTAAGAAGGAAAATCTATAAACCACTAATTATTTCTTCGAAGACCAATGACGTTTTATTTATATAAAATTTTTATTTCTATGATTTTTTATTTAAATGCTTATATTTTGATACCCTACAGACCAAATTGGGAGTTTCTTGTCCCGAGCGAAAAACATGATTAGGTGCCGATCCACGATGTGTAAATTTCACCATTGTAGGATCGGTCACAAATAGCAAGGTAGAACCCATGGCATTAAAAATATGTATAATTTTCATCATCATAGTGTTATTAAGCCGCATTCCAATTCGTGATTGATCAATGATTATAGGATGTCATGAAAGCATTGTTTGATGGTTGCGGTGCTTAGACATTAATTACTAACTAATATTGCAAAAATCTTACATTGTAAATACGCATGAATATTATTTAGTGAGTACATGTTTAACGATAATAAACTTCTCTTCCCAAATTATTTTATCAATTTAACAAACCAGTTAATTATCTGATTATTGAAGAATGACAGATTGAGATAAAATCTGCGGATATCTAAAAAAGGGAACGTTACTTTTACAATACGACTCGGAAGTGGTTCAAATATCTGATCCGGGTAGACAAGACAAAGCACATTGCATCTTAAATTATTCTGTCCGTATTTAATATTAATAATTCAACACGTAACATTGTAATTAAAAATGTGAAGTGCCTTTCCTGGCCTGAGTCAGATAATATGAGCAAGAAGGTGAAATTACGCTTCATTACGCTCCCAGATGATACAATAGACAGTGCGTTATGCTACAAAACATTGTGGACAAACAACCTCATACTATAACTATAATTATATGTATATTTCTTCGCAAAAACTAAAATATTAATTTTTAAAATAAAATAATACTCGCAAATTAATATTTTTGTAATTTGTAGTATGATTGCTGCACCATATCCGTGTTGAGCCTCAGTTCCTGGATACTAAATTGTGCCATTACTTGTTGATCAGCATTGTCCAGAGCTGGGCCATCGTGATTCAGTTATTAATATCATATCTTTTGACACCTAAATAAATAGGAAACTAATCAAATGACTATACCTCCTACATATTAGTATAAGTAACAATTTAATAAATAGGAAGTGCCATTCAATACCCAATACCTTAATAATGGAATAATGCGACTAATCTAATTCCTTATTGACATTTTCAATCAATAGCTTTAAAACTAAATTACTTCTCGGATTCTAAATCAACAAGTCATTGTATTCAAAATTAAGACATCATTAATTTGCCTTTTAACAAGCTATTAGCATAAATTTGGGCGTTACCAACTTCTTGATTTGACATTGCAATAACATCTGAATTGAGAGTGGAGTATGTTGCATTTTATTTTGTGTCAATTTTGTGGCAAAATATCCGTAATGGGATTTAAATTAAATAACGCAAACTGTTGGTAATATGGGCCTAGGATGAATAATCATTTCAGCGATGGTGAGGCAAGAGCGGCAGAGTCGATAGATCCATTTGTTCTCCGCAAAATCTTTCATAACGGATTTGAATTTTTTCGACATCATACTAGGTGTCTCACAATTGTGAATACAAAAATTCCAATAAGAGAGTTATTAATCATTTTGCAAGAACAAAAGCCAGCTACATTTTAACGTACAAAAATATTTCAGTTTCATTTAATAAGTATATCCAGGGTGACCCAAGAAAAACCTTGCACCTCGATTTACAGAATTTAAAAGGAAAATCTAGAAAAACGCTCGGCCCGTCTATTTTTGATTCGAAGAAAAAAATATGTTTCACCATTTTTTATCTGTGTAGTTTCAACCCCTAGCGAAATTCGAATAAGGGAGAAGAATCATATACGATTCTTTTTGAAGATCTCATCGACCCTAAAATTTTGGGTCTATATTTTCATTCATAACGAAATGAGAGTTCGAATAGTCGAGTCGATTGGAAAAGGTGTTTACTTAAACATCAACTCTAGTTTAGATATATGCAATATTTCTTCCATATTTTTTGCGTTTTTCTTAAAAGAGAAAAATATGTGTGTCCGATTTAATCAATTCAACCTGAAATTTTGGATTTGTGCCAAGTCGATTGTTAATTTTCAGCAAAATCAGATTGGTTTATTTCAGATTTTTTTTTCATAAAAATAAAGACAATGAGCGACGAACGATATCTTTAAAAAATGTGCCCCATGTTTATCTATTATTACTGATTGCTAAATTTGACGAAACTGATTCAGTAGAAATTTAAAAGACACCCTCTGGAGGGGATGAGGGGGAGAGAAGTTGCTATTTTAGGTTATGTAGCCATGGATACCACGCTTAGTATAAGGAAATTGTGTCATGTACAACAATCCGAAAAGTTGCATCCTTTCATAATACGATAAATTCAAAAACTTCCAAAACCAATAATTGTTAGATCCATTTCTAGATTGTTTAAAGAAAGCAAAGCGATATCATGAGCCCTTAGTAATAAAAAGAGCCCAGGCCTCTTGCAAGATGGAATATTCGCAAAGGATGGGTCAAAAACGGCAAACTTTATCTCCGGAAGGATGAACGATCAAGTATCATCTTTGTTGAAAGATTTTCAGTCTTGCATGTGTTAGCGAATAGACTGCAATGTATGGACTCGCTGTTATACTCATTCTATAAGTAATTTATTATTTATGAATCTTCATATTCATATTTCTTTTCAAAATGCCCGTGGTCTGAGAACAAAACTAAAACTAAAGGGAGTTTAATTTGAGTATCAAAGCACTGAATTTTCATATGATTCCTTTAAGGGAAGAAATTTTGGATTGCGACCTCTTCTAGCTGACAAATTATGATCTATTTCGGAGAGATCATTAAAGTTGCTTTAAAGAAGATGAATGGATTTTTTGTGGTCATGTTGCCCACCTAGAGGGTAGTCAAAAGCCAGAATATTAGGTCCCGCAAGTATCAAGTGGCTGAAAATTGGTTACCTAGTGTAAAATGGACCAAAGAACAAGAATATGGCCACAGATTTAACCTACGACAAATATCTCCAAAAATATTGGCCAAACACTGTCAAAATTTACCAAAAAAGTCCCAAATCTTGGGCAAATGGCCAAAAAAACTTTCTTTGACTATACGAGGCAGTCATCTTATAGAGAAAGAACCAGCGAATCCAATGAGCAGATACCAAGATTTTGAGGATGAACCGTTTAGAAATTGTGTGGCTGCAAAGTTCGAGGTTTTTATTTTCTTTAAAAAAATCTCTATTTTTGATCTCGTGGGACAATGTCCGACCTACTTTTGCCACGTACCTGGCCTTCCTGGGGCGTTTGGTGCAGGCAGCGGACAGCTACAGCTACAGAAAGTGACAAACGAGCGCTGTGCTGCAGCGCAGGGTCCTTAGCCGGAGCGCCAGAAGAATTCAGGGTAGGCAAATTTGACACACATGCGTGTTGGATAACTTGCCTACCAGGGGTCTTCGGCTGCTGGCGTCCGGCGTTATGCTGTGCACGAGGCAGATCATTTTCCTCTCCTCTCTCCAACCTCACCTGTCCTACTGTATCTCCCGTCCAGGATCCCCTCACGTAGTTGACCAGGTGGCATGAGATGTTTTGACTGCCTACTGAGGTGCGTCGTGAGGTGCGTTACCAATGTTCTAGTTTCGAGCCTTTGTACGCCTCCTGTAGTCAGGGGTGTTTCTGGGGCATAGTGTGATGATATTTTGTAATGAATGAGATATATGATGTTCTTGCCAAAGTAATTAAATTTATATTTATATGAAGCAAAATAATAAGAGCCTTTAATGGGACCTTCTCAAAATTCTCAGAGAGTAAATTTTGTCCAGATCAGAGGAAGTCAAATACATTTTGTTAAGCTTCTCTTAAACTGCTACAGCACATGTGGAGTTGGAATTATTGCACTTTTCATGTCTTTTGGCTAATTTAACTCCTTGGCTGCCAGCTTTGGCATCAGGAGTGACACATCCACTTCTGACCATTGTAATGGATCTGTTTTTTGCCACCAACATACATTCCACTGAAAACATTCAAAGTTTCGGATGGTGTGGGGGCCTTGGTGAGGGCATCATTTAAAGAAGGCTCATCATACTGGCCGACCAGTGAGAGGAGACTGGACGAAAGAGACAGTAGGGCAGGTGAGGTTGGAGGGAAGAGCGGGGAATAGCCTGGCCCGAACGCACAGCACAGCGCCGGACGCCAGCGGCCGAAGCCCCCGGGTAGCATTTTTGTATCAAGCATTCAGTAAAACGCTCTTTACAGCGTGACTGTAATATAAATGTTATATAATTGTTAGCTAGAATACCCCCGTTAGGTTTCTCCAAATATTTGAACACTTCATGCATGCCCCTTCGCTCTGCCAGCACCGAGCGCTCCAGGACGTCCAGGTACATCACAAAATATGCTTGTAGGTCGGACATTGTCCCACGAGATTAAAAATTGAGATTTTTGAAAAGAAACAAAAACCTTCAACTTTGATGCATCGCAATTTCTGAACGATTCGTCCTCAAAATTTGGGAGTGTGCTAATTGGATTCGCTGGTTCTTTTTCTACAGGATGACCGACTCATATAGTCAAAGAAAAGATTTTTTCCCCAAGATTGGAACTTTTAAATTTTGAAGGTTTTTGGCCAATATATTTGAAGATATTTGTCGTAGGTCAAATCTTTGGCTATATTCTTGTTCCTTGGTCAATTTTACACTAGGTAACTGATTTTCAATTACTTAGTACAAAAACCGATACCCAAATTCAAGTCAAAAATTTGAAAAAAAAAGAAAAATGGCTACAAGTTAGTCAATAAATTTTTGCTGGACCTAATATTTTGGCTTTTGACTACCCTCTAGGTGGCCACAAAAAATTAGCCAAATCGGAGGGGGTCGATGCCAAGTGTGGCTCTTCTTAAATAATTTTGCTCATGGTGGTAGTGCCCTTATAGCGACTAAGACCTATTTGGAAGCTGTCTCGATTCTAGAATTTCTTAGTGATGCCGAAGACATGTGGGTACTCTTAAAAAGTGGCAATTTAAAAGTGTACGTTTGCTGTATTCACATCCCAGCAAATGACAAAACTGCATCTTCCTGCTTTGCTTCTAATTGTCGCTAACAGAGATCGACAGGAGATAATATATTGGCCTGTCACTCATATATGGAATAAGGCAATTGAGAACTACGGAGAATCTCGAGCGATTGCGCTAGATATTTTGGACGCATTCGACAGTGTTTGGCATAACGGATTGCTCAATAAACTACCGTCCTTCGGACTGCCAGCGTCTCTGCAACTGTTTTGCCAGATTCATTAAGAACCAATCTCACCACGTTGCAGTTGATGGACACATCTCGGACACATTCACCATAAATGCGGGAATGCCTCAGGGCGCAATACTTTCACCAACTCTGTTCTTCATTTATATTAATGATCTGCTGACCGAAACCAATAATCGTGTTTACAGTTTTGCAGATGACAGTACCCTTGTCTTCCAATTCAGATCAGAAAACCTTTACCAGCTACTGAGACTTATCATCGCAGACAGGAGCAGATTACAACAATTAATCAAAATCTGGAGGAAGTTCAAACTTGGGGCGACAGGAATTTGGTCCAATTTAATGCTGCAAAAACCCAAGCAGCCACGTTTACCAAGAAAGTCAAAACGGCGTGCTCTGACATAATTATGGCAGGATCGACCATTCCTTCATCCTCGTCAATGGGACTGCTGGGTGTCTCGGTCAACAGCAATATGTTCTGGCATGACCACGTTGCTAACATCGCAAAATCAGCCTCGCAGAAGCTTGGTGCGCTCTTTCGCAACAAAAAACTATATACACCGCAGCAGCTACTCTTGCTCTACAAAGTGCAAATAAGACCGTGTTTAGAGTATTGTTCACACATTATTTGATGTGCCGCACCTAAAAAACACCCTAAAGGCTGATTTTCATATATAGGACTGTGCAAAGACTGTGCGCCTACCGTGCACCTACCCTGTCGTTTTCACTGTAAATCAAAAAATTGTGTGTTCCATATAAATCGCACTGAAGCCCTTATTTACATTTTCACATATAGGACTGTGCTACGACGGTGTTGCGGTCGTCCAGTCCTATTGTGAAAATGTAGAAGACCCGCGACAGCCGCAGCATGATAGACGCACAGTCGGTGCACAGTCCTATATATGAAAATCAGCCTTAGGACTCCATTCAGAAGAGAGCTGTGCGACTTGTTGGCGACCCGGAGTTGACCCGGAATCAGGATAGTCTGGAAAACGGCAGACATGTGGCCGGGATGTCCCTGTTTTATAGATATTTTCACGGCAGATGTTCCCAGGATTTGGCCAGTGTCATCCCGCTGGAACTGGAGGAAGATTCTGTGGCCATTCGGGAGAAAGACCATAGAAAGGGTACTGGCTCGGATGGCGTGCCTTCTTTTTTCGTGAAAGGTTGTTATTAGTGGTCTATCGTATCCCTTGCTATTGTTATATAATCAATCCCTGTTGAGGCGATCTTTTCCTGATGTTCGGAAGTTGTCTAATGTTGTTCCCCTATTTAAAGGCTGCAAAAAACATCGTTTCAAATTATCGTCCCATTAGTAAACTTTGTATATTTGCCAAACTCTTTGAAAAGATGATATATACATGGATTTCTTCCATACCGGTCTATTGAAAATAATATTTTGGTCTACACGAAAATTTTAAAAGAAAATCTCAATGATCGTATCCTGACTGACGCTATTTACACTGATTTCGGGAAAGCGTTTGACAAAATTGGCTATTCAATAATGTTAAATAAACTAGGGGCTGTTGGTGCAGAGGGCACTCTCCTGAAATGGGCTGCATCAAATCTAAATGATCGAAGGTTTGGAAAGTGGATTGCGAGTTTATACAGGACGATTTAACGCGCCTTGAGGATTACTGCAAGTTAAATTCTGCTCAATTTATTTTGCAAGAAATAAATTCCCGATCGTATGTGATTATGTTGTAAATAACTCCATCGTTAAAAAGGCTAAGGTGAGATACCTCGACGTTGTATTTGACGATAAACTGCTCTACATAACCTATGCAGTAGCAACGAAGGCGGACAAGACAAGCGGTGAAGATGGCGGTGGGTGGCGGTCTTCATGGCGGCGCGGCGGCGGCGGTCTGCAGGAAGCGGCGTGGGCTTGGTTTCAGATGGGCGGTTTACATTGGCCGTATTGGCGGCGTTCCTCAATGGAGTGGTCTGGTCGACTTAGTCGGCTTACGTCTTCTGCTTCGAGAACCCGGGTCATAAAGTACACATAAGCAGCATCTCCAAAAATTAAATGTGTGGACGGATATTTACGGAGATCATTTAATTGGCTCCTTTTCACTCGGAAGGCTTGATGGTCAAATGTAACTAGAATTCTTGGAGAATGCTGTCAATTCAGCTCGCGTACAAGTAATAGAAATTGAAGCAGTTCATGAAACTATTATTTTTCGGCAAGACGGTGCATCTCCTTTCGAATTGGAAGAAGAGATCATATTAAGTGGCCACCAAGATGTCCTGATTTAATCCCAATAGACTTTTTCTATTGGGTCACCTGAAAGCGAAAACGTATGCTACCCAGCCTGAAATTTTGGATTAATACTACACCCGAAATGTTACAACGCTTTGAATTAAATTTATTTTCTTTGCATGGAGGTAAATGGCGGTTATTTACAGCATTTCAAAAACTGGTCAGGAAAGTAAGTGATTACTTTTTTTCGTATTTATCTTTTTTAAGGAAAAAATACATATAAAATATCTACCCTTTCCAATTTTAGGGGTGATATTCACCCCCATCAAATAGATTCAGTGAAATCTCATTTCGAAGCCTGTAGCTATTGTGATTAATTAATTATTAACTAAAAATGTTCGCCTACCGATTTAGGCAAGCTGTTATATCAAAATTAATAATCGGCGAGTCCGAGTGCTTTCCAGATTTTCATTTTAAATGCTGAAAGCCGAAGTGCGAAGTGAGTGTTCTTTGGACCACCCTAAGTCTAGAGTAATAAATAAATTGTCGACCCTATCCGCCAACTCACAGGCCGCCACTGAATTTCGACAATGATTGTACCTCCCGGAGGCCAAGAGTTCCAGATTTTTTTTTTTTTTTTTTAATTTTTGATACAAAGTAGACTGGGACTCTCGACAGATTTATCGGCTTTTTGGTTAATTTATTTTAAATAGCTTCTAAACGATGAGCCGAATAAGTTTACATCAAATGCTATGCTACTATTCAAACAAAGATTTTAGCCGTCATGCAAAAAACCCTGCTTAATCCATTTTTTAAATTTATATACATTCAGCTAAAAATGTGTTATTTGCAATTTAATTTCCGGAAAATTCAATGCCTCACTTATATCCACATCTCTTTCGAAAGACGTTTTAAAAATTATCCTTCCAATTTTATTTGTTCGAAATATCTAATTTCTTTCCAAAAAGTATCAAAATGATACAGTCTTATTTGCAATTAAAGTTATAAATCAAAAAATAAAATGTAACTTCTATGGGGGAGATAGTAATGATTTTAAAAAGTACACTGGCATGGTAATGTAATTGTGATAAAATAATAATTGCATCAAAACAATGATCAAAGCCATGAATCACTCGCGGTTATGTAATCACTGTTTCCTCATAATCATTAAATTAAAAATCAATTGCACTATATGAACGAAAAAATGTATTGCATTTGCAATTAAAGATAGCATTGCACTTGTAGAATGACCAATAGGTATTGACCTAATTCAAACAACGATTAAACCCATTGAGTATTGACCATATCACGAATGACACGCTTTGCCAGTGACGGCTCTTTCGTATGGTTAACTATTCAATAATCTTCCTAAAAATTGATTTAGAAACAACTATTGTGTCTATTTCCGATATATAATAGCCACATCACTTGAATGTGGCCTAGACGAAATTGGCTAACAACTACGATATGTACAAAACAATTTTTTTTATTAGAGGCACCAATGACTGAACCGATTGTTTCTTGACCGTAGCACCAAAGACACGCGTTACCAATTTATTTGTTATTGGCAACGCGTGCGTTTTACAACTGATTTGGCGTGCATTTTTCGGCCCCCAATGTCAAATTTACAAATACAAATTTTGAAATGGTGTATATGTTTAGAGTTTTTGTGGCAGTGACACTGAAAACTAGCAATTATCGGTTACAAAAGTGTATTGTTTCGGTTAACCTCGGTCAGTTTTTCGTTTATTTTTGGGTCGAATTGCAAAATCATAATCGATATCCATTAGACGCTTAATATACACAATAAAATTATTATTATAAATTGTAAGTTGAAGCGTATAAACACTAATAAAGCGTAATTTAGTTTTTATTTTGTAACCCGAAAATATTAATATTTTTACTGCACGTCAAGGTTTGTGTATCTGTTGTGAAACAAGTCCGGGCAGAGCTGTACAAGAGCATCAAAAAATAAATCAGGCTTGTCCGTATGTATCAATTAACAAAGTATAAAAGCGAACTCTTTTTTTATATCAAAATATGTAATTAAGTTAATTATTCTTATATGGTGAGTGTTACAGTGGTAATTAACGCAGGGTACATGATTAGAATAATTAAAGAGGTGTTGTTAGGTTTTAATTCTCATAGAGTACGTGCTTGACATAAACTATGTATTTTTTTACGAGGGTAATTATTACAACAATTGTTTGAGTATAAAACAATGAGCCTTGCTTCGACTGTTGCTGCTCTCCCTTCCTAGCAGTGCCCTATGGTGAGAAAACAGTATTGCGATTTTCTCCTTTTGCTAGTCGATTTGTGATATCGATACTCTCGCTACCTTACTTCTCGCTACCTTACTTGCGGAGTGCCAACCTGCTCGACAGGTATATCCGTTTGGAGCCCCACTTGACAGATGTGTTGATTAATGGATTTATAGCTAGGCAACTGTATTCTGTGTATTTCTTACAGTTATGTATCATTTTAATTAATCAATATATAATCAAATGACTGTCGGTCATTTGCCTTAATTAAAGTATATATATATATATCTTATTGTTATATATCATTTTAATTATTGTATTTACATTTGCCTTAATTATCGTATATATCTTTTTAGTTAATGATTATATACTTAGGCAACTATAGGTAGTTTGCCTAAATTACCGTGTATTTCTTACTGCTATATATCATTTTAATTACTGCAGGCCAGATGAAGGGCTTCCGGGATTGGATCCTACTAAGTCCTGGTCTTCCTATGAAGTCGCATCGCTTGTGATTACCTGATCACGCCTCTCGTGGTGTGTGTGTTGTCTCTTGTATGTTCACACAATTAGACTCCTGGGTTTATTGTGTTATTGGCCTCAAGTCTTCATCGGCATGGTTCTCTGCTTTTTGAAATACGCACCTAGCCTTTTCGACTATAAAGTCCTCTAATGGTTGATGCCATTGTAGGTCAGCTTGCAGGTCGGCAGGTCTCCCCAGGCCGTTGAACCGTAAGTCAGTTGTGATCTAGCTATCGCCTTTATCATAACGAGCTTAGGCATCAGTGACATTATGTCTCCCGATCAGGGGATTCAGCATAGCCATTGCTCGCTTGGTTTTTGTCTATTGTAGCTTGGATGTGCCTTTTCCATGTCAAGCCATGGTCCAGGTGTACTCCAAGGTACTTGACTTCGTAGCTCCAAGCTATGTTAGTGTTGTTTATCCTTATGTATGGTCCTGCAGCCTTACTGCTCTTCTGGACGAATATGGCTTGCGTTTTACGTTCGTTGATCTTCCAGTTTACCATCCAATTTATGATTTCAACTGTGGCCCCTGTAGCACAGCGCTTATCCTTGTCGTATTATTGTGGGTAAATTGTATTATTGTATCGTCAGCACACAATGATATTTGGGCGTCGCGTCGCAAATGATGGAATATTATGCGTGTATATTGAGTTGGTCCAGGGGCTGAGCCCTTCTGGATGTTTTTTCCATGATTTTGACGTGAAATCTTCTGTCAGTTAAGAAGCTCCTTATGATCTTGATAATCCGGTCAGAGTAGCCCCCTACTATCATCTTATAATACAGCTCCTGATGCCATACTCTATCAAATGCTCTTTCTACGTCTAGAAAGATTGCACCTGTCGCCTTGCCGCTATTGAAGCCATTTGTTATGTGTTCTACTGCTTTTAGCAGCAGTACTTCTGATGAATTCCCCCTCCTGAATCCATGCTGGAAACAGGAGATTGTGTCAAGTTTGGTTGATTCATTGTTTAGTATCTTCAGGATCACTCGTTCAGCCACCTTGCTCACAGCTGAGAGGAGACTGATAGGTCTGTAATTTGCAGGATTTATCCTTACCTGGCCAGGAAAATGGCCAAGTCTCACCATTGCACTGATGATGTTGGCTGTAGCTGTTATTCCTTTTCTCGGTAGCTTCTTGAGCATTATATGGCTGATCTTATCAGCTCCTGGTGCTTTGCTTTTCTTTAGCCTCTTTATGATGCTCGCAACCTCAGCTGGTGAGGTTGGAACATCATACCTAGTCTGAATGTGTCTTTGCTCGTGGCGCATGACTCTTTCTTGGATGTCTTCGTGAAGTTCTTCACTCTCGTCAGAATGTTCAGCTAATCTGCCTGAGCTTTGCACAGTTTCAGCAAATAGTTCCGCCTTATCCACGTTCGCTTAAGTGCGGAATAGGAGTCCTGGGATTGCGAAGTGCCGTCTGCATCTGCCAGGCTCAGTTTCCTGAGTTTCTTTTGCCAAGATTCATCTCTATGCGTCGTGAGTCTCGTTTTTAGAGTGCTGCTATGTTGGTTCAATGTCACTCTGTCGTCGTCTCGGTCAATTCTTGCGTATCTGCGCCTCCTATTTTCTCGAATCATGTTTTTGATCTCATCAGAGAGATCGTCATGCCTTCGAGTGTTGGAGAGATCTTCTATGGCACTACTAGTATTAAAAGGCTGGATGATGTTCTCCAGGTTTTCTACTTCTAATTCTAGCTGCTGCGCGTTATTTATTTATCTTATTTGCATGGATGTTCTCCTTGATGGTGTTCTGGTATCTATACCAGTTGGTCGTCTTTCTTGTTCTCAGGATAGATCTTTCGAGTCTCAGATTGATGCACAGCATTATAGGGTTGTGACCTGATGTCCCTTCAACTATGGTCTCTATATTCCTGTCGAATCACAGGTTTTTTAGAAGTGCCATGTCCAGGATCTCGGGCCTTCCCACATTCCTGGGTAGAATCTAGACTGGTCCGGTCCCAGTGCATCAACATTTCTCTCTTCACATTACTGTGCCAATCTTCGACCGTTCCTGTTAGTTCTGGTGCTGTTCGACTGCTGATGTTTGCAGTTTAGATCCTCAATGATGATCTTGGGGCTTGGGTCTCGTGTTAACTCATCTATGTCCTCTTCATGAAGCAGACCTTGAGGCAGAAGATAAACCGAGGTTATCTTGATATCTCCACGTCTCGTGGAGACTTTTATGGAGACTTTTATAAACCACCACTTCAATTTTGCAACAGCGTTGACTTGAACTACTCTAAAATTAAAGTGCTCTCTCTAATCACCAGTTTCTTTTTAATGGAAAATTCATGAACAAATCACGACTTCAACTGAGTTGCAGTTTAATTCAACCGGAGTCATAAGTTGAATTACATTGATCTAAAAATCGTATAATTATGGTACAATTCAATTTTCTTTGCACAATTCGTGTACACACCACTACTTCAATTTTGGAACAGTGTAATTTAACGTATTCCTTCCAGTTGGCATAAACTGCCTGAAAGTTGAAATTATAATGCATTCATAAATATCTGCCATAAACAATATCTAAATACATTTTAATTTCAGGTGTGCAGCAGCTTAATTCAATTATTGTTATACTGTTAGTTGGTTAAAATTCAACATTAATCCGCTACTCGAAAATTGAAGTGGCTCATTCACAAGTTTCTTCCATGGACAATTCCTAAATAAACCGCAACTTCAATTTTGCGACAGTTTAAATCAACGGTTCAATTAAACTACTCCAAAATTGAATATATCGGACGATTAGGGCAAAACACGTAGATTTGGACATTTAAACATATAAAAATGTTAACTAATATTTCATTTCCTTAAAAAAGAACAAAGTTAGATGTCTATATAGCTGCTCTTTTAGCTTTTTAACTTGCAAACTTATCGATAACGTCATCAAAATCTACTTTTAAAGTTAAATCCGAATGATAGATATGACATTTTCTTTTCATATCTGGAAAACTTTTAATCCTTTTTAAAACAGAAAACGACCTTTCACTGCTGGCATTAGAAACAGGGATTGTATATTAGAGGAGGTGGTTTCAATATTTTCATTTTTTATTAATTTGAGCATCTCTTTTGGATTAAAATCAACAATTTCCTTAAAAAAATAGTGGAAGTGTACACATTCTTCTGGAAAATAATTGTCAAGATCATCAGGAGCGGTGGTGGGAGGAAAATTACGTAATTCCGGATACCGGTAGAGAAGCGGCAGGAGGACAAAGCAGCTATATAGAACAGTATTGCCAGATTGTGGCAAACTAGGGTATTTTTATAAAGTTTTGCGATTGCGACTTTTTAATCACGAAAAAATGTATATTTTGTTCGTTTTTATCGGCCTGTTATCTTTCGTGGCCTATAGGCCAGGGCCTAACGAAATAAAATGCCGCTGAGCTTTTATAGTTTGCCTGAAATCTCATTTAAACGATTTCAAGATGGGAAAATAGGTCAGGATCCGAGAATGTGGATAGCTTATTTTATGAGATATTGTTGAAATTTTCCTTTCTGCCCTGTGGTCTTAAGCGTTTTTTTTTTAACTTTTATATTGATTAGAAACTGCTGGTGATGAGACGAAAGACACAGAGTATTCAGAAACCGCTAGGAAAAATTATTTAAATAAATATCGACCTTGCTCTTTACAGTTGCATCGGACACCTTTGAAAATAATTGAGTTGAACTTCGAATTATGTAACGGATCGATCGAGCCTCGACAAAAACAAAGCAGTAACGAGATAATTTATAAAATTTATTATCGATTAGAATATACCGGCCACGCCACAACTCGCGTGAGCAATTGGTAATTTATCTGTATTAAAATGCAGCATTATACAATCCCGTTAGGTTTCAGTTTTCTTTGATTTATGAGTGTCCTTCAAGTGGTGCGATCTTTCTAACGTGCGGTTTTGTTAATCCTATTAATATATATAAAAAAATATATATTATTCAACGGCAAGGCATTTTTCTCAGAAATATCAGAATATGTAGGGTTCTTTAACTCGTATAACTATACTTTATAGGCAAAAATACGTATTGCAAGGTAATTTGAAATTGTGTATATTTGATCATACTGCTTTTTCTGTTAAAGTAAATGTTTGCATATATACATGCTGCCAAACTACTTTTATAACGCTGAAACAGTCTTATAAAACTACCTTTATAAAACTGTTTTGTAAGATGCGTTTATTCTGTTAAAATAAATTTTTACATCCATAATCACTCTTACAACCACTGTACGTACAATCGTTATATGGTTAATGTATTATTTCGTCCCTCTAAATGTCTATACATACTGCTAAAACACTCATAAAAATCTAGTACATAATGAGTTTATTCGGTTAAATTAAATTCTTCCCATTCAAAATATATCAATATCTTCTGCTAAAACAGTTAGAAAGCTTATAATGCTAAAATAATGTATTTAATCTACTATTATAAAACAGTTTTGCAAGGTGTATTTGCTCTGTTGAAGTAAATTGTAAAAGAGCTCAAATTCCAGTTTAAAACTGCAGAAATATGTATGTATTTTTTGTAATTTATATTTTGGAAACAACGAATTCTGCGAGTTTGAAAGCATAATATGTTGACATGCGATTTTTTATCTTTCTTCAAAAATCCGAAAAATTTTAAAGTTTATGAAAATATATTTTCTGACTATTTATGTAGCATAGCTGAACAAGATGTCATAAGTTTTTCCAGCTATTTCCAAAAACTTTGAAGAAAAAAACGTTCAAAAATGCAGACACTCGAAAAATGACCATTCACATCACAAAAATTATGAAATTTTTTTTAGAAAAGTGCTATTTTCACTGTTCAATATGCCGCGTGCTCTAACAGGCTCCACGTCTTGAGTAGGAGCTCAAAGTCGAGTTAAAAACTGTAAAAATCTGTAATCAAATTGAACAATACATATTTCGAAAACTTGATTAATTTTCGGAAAATCAGTGTTCTTTTTCGAATTCAGCGAGTTCGAAGATATAGGTATAATAGCAAAAAAAGTAAAAGCAAAACACTGAAAAACATCCATGGAGTTTCTTTATCTTCTACCAATAATAGAAACATGTTAAAGTCCATGAAAATGTGTTTAATAACTAATTTTTTAGCGTAGGTGAAGAAAATATCGCTACACCGAATTTCCAGTTATTTGTAAAAATTCCGAAAAAGAAAACGAACAAAATTGCAGACCCTCCGAAAATTACCATTCAAAAATTACCCAAATATGTTAGAAAATTACGGCTTTCATTGTTTAATAGAGAATGAGTGGCTATATAAACCTAGAAATACTCAAGCTGCTTTAAAATGTTCCTCGTCTGGTATAGAGGCTCAAAGTCGATTTAAAACCTGTAAAAATATTCAATTAATTACCTGGAAAAAAGTCCGTAAGATTTGAAACTTTCCATGTTTGTAGGTTTCGAGGTTCCTGACTAAAATCCATAAAATGCACAATTCGACACTTGCCGCCGGCGCCGCCATCTTGCCAAGATGGCGGCTAAAATCGGTATTTTGCAAATATCTCGAAAACTATGTCTTTGTCGAAAAAATATGTAGAGAGCAAAATTAAAGAAGGTAAAATTTCCTATAAAAAAGGTTTTATGAACATTTTCGCTAAAGTTAACCGTTTAGACATAAGAGCTCAATTTATGACAACATATTTCGTTAACTTCTATAAACTGCTTTATATATCTACATATATATTTGTTATGAATTCTCGTAATATTTTGAGCTTATGATACACCGGAAAGACACACGTACCGATACACATTTCTAGCCTGTGCTAGGTATATTTTAGAACTAAAGTTTATTCGCTTTGGAATAAGGAACTCATAATAAGCAAAACGAAACAAAACGCAAACCAGAATTAGAGAAACCTAATCTGCCTGCTGAAACCTGTCATAAAAGTCACGATCTTTTCAACACATTATCAAGACCTAATTCAAACAATCACCGAAAAATTTCAAGAGGCACTAACAAAACTAGAAAGCGATAGGCCAACCGCGAAACACTGGGTGCAATATTTTAAAATGGTGAGTCTAGTGAAGCAGTTTATAGAAGAAGAAAGAAATGAGTAACTGGCAACTCCACCTGGAGACAGCTCAGAAAATGCTCCCATACTTTCACGCGAGCGGCCACCATAATTATGCTAAATCTTGTCATTTATATTTGCAAGACATATTATCCCTACAGGAGAAAATGCCACCTGATGAATACCAAAAACTTACAAGCGGCGGATTTTTCAAAATAAGACGCAGCAACAAATTCTGGTTAGGTATTTGGACAGACATGACCATTGAACAAACCTTGATGCGGATGATGAAATCTATTGGTGGTCTTACACATGGACGAGGGATAACAGATAGCGTTTTCAAGGCGGATACTAGGAATGGTGATCTGCACAACGTATGTGATAATATTGAGAAGTACTGCGGAGTTTATTTTCAATCTGTAGAACAACACGTGGATATGAGAAATTCACGCATTACTCGAGACGACAATGATGTGGAAAAGATGTTGCTTTAGTTTGCGCAACACCCACCTTTTCCAGACGTAGATGAAATAATGTCCATTGCCTCAGGCGTTGTTGGAGATCAAACAATAAATTGTTTTGATGCAGAGCGAATTGGGAAAGTTGGAATAAATAATATGATTTGGGAAAAACTTTGGTGATGTGGTTCGGAGACGCAAAGACAAAGTACTGCCCCTGGGAGGAGTGATTTCGAGTATTCGTATTGATGATAAAGTGGTGCCCATTGACCCTCTACTTATTTTCCAGAGACTTTGTGTTGCAAAACAGAGCGATGAAGAACTTGAACAGCATCTGCAGTATGAGTTGGCTCCGTACCCATTGTCCTCGTTTTCTGAAGCCGGAAAGCGAAAAACAGCGAAATCCCTACTGTACAAAGTTTTTTCGCCAGTTACAGACATTGAGTTTGGACCTAACAAAGTGTACATAATGGACGGTGGATACTTGTTGCATCGAGTTGTTTGGAGCCGAAATGAAACATTTGGTTCGATTTGCAACAGTTACGTAAATTATGTACAAAGACACTATCAGTCAAATGCGGGGTTGTTGTTTTCGATGGCTACTCTACAGACGCTGCAGAAAAAAGGCACGAAAAGCGCAGAACGACAGCGAAGATCACAAAAAAAAGTACAGCAGATATTTTGTTTGATGAGTCCAGGATCCCCACAGTCTCACAGATAAATGTCCTATCAAACGATGCAAACAAAAGTCGCTCTATATCCGTCTTGAAACGGATATTTGAAGAAGTGCACTTCACAGTGATCCAGGCTACAGAAGACGCAGACACATTAGTAATAAATACGGCAATCGAGATGTCATCTTCATATGAAAACGTTGTCGTTGTTGGAGAGGATATCGACCTCATTGTTCTGTTGACAGCACTGTGCAAGGCTCACCATAATGTATACCTCCTAAAGCCTGGAAGAGGAAAAACAGTCGACAGCATCTATTCGTCGCAGAGTTTAAATGGCGTCAAAGCGGTGAAGGACAACATCTTGTTCCTCCACGCAATAAGTGGGTGTGATACGACGTCGGCCTTATTCAACCAAGGGAAGCGGAACACTTTAAAAACTCTTGAAAAACGTAGAGACTTACAAGCTTCTATAGAAGCATTTCAAAACAAGCATGCCACCGCTGACGAAGTTGCTATTGCAGGTGAGAAATTTCTTCTTGCTCTCTATGGATGCAAAGACAGAGAGAACATAAATCTGGATAAATATCGATACTACTGTTTTGTGAAATCGGTAACAAAAAGTAAATTTAATTTAGCATCTTTACCACCTACAAGAGCAGCAGCACGACAGCATTCATTGCGAACTTACCACCAGGTTCAGCAATGGTAGGTTGTACCAAAGACGCTGAAGAATGGGGTTGGAAGAAAACAAGAACAGGCATTATCCAGCTCCAAATTCCCTATTGGCATTTTTATCCTGTAAATGCAAGACAAACAATTGTGGTAAAGCCTGCGGATGCAGATAAGCAGGATTAAAATGTTTATTAATTTGTGAATACTGCAATGGAAAATCCTGCGACAATGTTACTGAAGTGTCACTCGACGAATCCGATGAAGAGGAGTTAGATTTGTCTGTGGATATCCCTCTGGTGGCTGAAGATAAAGAGTTCGACGAATTGAAAGACCATCCTGAACCCAGCATAGGAGGCACAATCTACTTTGACATCAATGAGCCAGGTCCGTCGGGCTTGTGCAGATAAGTTTAGGGTTTTTATTTACCTAGTGGATTAGGCCACAGGGGAAACCACATTTAAAAAACGCGCCATGTATTCTTGGGTGTGGTAGAAACAAGTACAGCATTTTCAATAATTAAAATAAATTATTCATAAATTAATAACTTGAGCTAATTAATGATACGCCACTGTTTCATGACAAAATTGTAGAGAGCCTCAAAAAATAATTTTAGTGAACCATACTATACATTTGATTTCGAAAAATCGGCTATATATGATACTTTACGCAAAATTGTAATATTTCCAGGGATTTTGCGCCTAAACAGTTACCTTTAGCGAAAATTTTTATTAAACCTTTTTCGTAGGAAATTTTATCTTCTTTAATTTTGCACTCTACATATTTTTTCGAAAAATGCATAGTTTTCGAGATATTTGCAAAATACCGATTTTGGCCGCCATCTTGGCAAGATGGCGGCGCCGGCAACAGGTGTCGAATTGTGCATTTTACGGATTTTAGTTAGAGATCCCGAAACCTACAAACCTAGAAAGTTTCAAAACTTCTCGACTTTTTTCCAGGTAAAAATCCCCAATGACTGAATTATTAATGCAAAAGTCGAAAGAGGAAAAGTAGGAAATATGGTGGGGAAATTTGGATTGGGCGCAAGAAATGAAAGGGCAGATAGACTTGTCCAATGCTGCCAAGAAAAGGAACTGGTAGTAACTAATACATGGACTTCACCAAGAGACAATAAAAACAAAATAGTCAGAAACCAAATAAATCCTAGACTCAGAAAGACGAAAAGAAAAACTAAAATATCAAGACTTAACCTCAGGAAACTAAAAACAAAGAGATTCACAAAAGAATGGACAAAATATTCCATGAAGATGCCAACTACGAATGGAACGCCATGAAAACTGCAATGCTAGAAACTGGCAAGGAAGTTCTTGGTGAGGAAGAAAGAAGTACAAAGAAAGACTGGATGACAACGGAAATACTCCAACTAATATATGAGAAAAGAAAATATAAGAACAAAGATCAAATCAAGTATAGGACTCTAGGAAATAAGATCAAAATAGAAATTGAGTTAGCAAAAGAGAGATGGATGGAAGAGAACTGCAAAGAACTAGAGGAATTGAACAACAGACATGACACATACAATCTCCATAAAAAGGTCAAAAAAATAACAGGCAACACAAAAAGAAAGCACTGGTTGATGATTTGAAAGCAATGGATGATGATATGATTCAAAAATTTAGGAATTTTTTTAATAATCCCAGTCGAGTGGCTTAGATCAGAATTTATACCATTTCCTAAGAAAAACAACCCTAAAATGTGCAACGACTGTCAACTGATTAATCTTATGAATCATCCGTTGAAAATGTTATTAAAAGTTATACAGAACAGGATATACAATAAAGCTGAGGAACAACTAGATGAACGACAATTTGGATTATTTTGGTGCCAAAATAGTCAATACAGTGAGGCACGCCGACGATACGGTAATTCTAGCAGAAACTATGGAGGATCTACAATCGCTGATGTATTCTATAGTGGATGAATGTACACAAATGGGACTCAATATAAATACCGACACAACCAAACAATGATAATATCCAAATTCCCTACAGACTCGCCAATGGTCAATGGGCAACAAACAGAAAGGGTCCAAAAATATAAATATTTGTGAGCATTCGTCGATTTGGACTTCGTGTTAGAATTGAACTGGTAAGAGCAGCATTTTTAAAGCTCCGGTCAGTCTTTAGTAACAAAAACTTAAACCTGCCACTCCCTGCTAGTGTGGGATTGTCAGATGGCTGCAGATCAACTGGCAAACAGAAACAGATTCACCCTAATGCAGTTACCAGGACACGAGAGTGTGGAAGGCAATGAAGCCGCTGACTAGCTCGCACGGAATGGTACACAGACTACCTTTTGCGGGCCTGAACCATTCTGTGGCGTCACTAGAGGACACGTAATGATTGATCTCAAAAATTTGGAAAAAAGGCGGAAATAGACACATTGGGCCAATGCACTTGGGCAGAGGCAGACCAAGAGACTCATCTCTCACTCGCCTAACTACATAATAAAGCTTCTCAAGCCACAAAAAAAATGAGATAAAACTGATCGTAGACCTTCTCACTGGACATGGCCCCTGGAGGTACCACCTCAAGATAATAGGGAAACAACTATGGCTAAAACGTCAGAGCATCTACCCTGCCAATGTCAGGCACTGACTCGCCAAATGTTGAGGCATCTCGAAAATGCCCTTGTGGCACTTGGAGATCTACAAAAGCTCATCCCTCGAAATATTCTGAGGTTCTCGAAAGATATTGGAATTTTAGGGTAACATAGAAGGGTGTACACAAAAGATCAATTGTGGTCGACGTGTTGAAGGGCAAATTTTGCTGACCCCCTACCAGACCATACCATACCATACAATACGAACTAATAAAGTAACTTTGGTTTATACGGAGCCACCTCTTTTGCAATGGATCTAAAACCATTGCAGATCAAAATACTTATAGCAATCGCTATAAAACTGTTGTTATGTAGATTCTATATGGCAATAAAATGCTAATTTCTTAAATCATAATTATTTTCATCTCTATCTTTTGAAGATTTCTGGGCATTATTGCCACTAGCATAGCATTTTTACTTATACCTTTAAGATTCCATAAAACAAAGTAGATAGATTTAAATTCATTCAAAACCGTTACGTAAAAATTACCGATCATAAAACATTAAACATTATCTTCTTTAATTGCATACCCACTATCGTCTGGGTTATATAACGATATTTACTTGCAGCGAAGAATCAGCGCCTTGGCATTGACATTAGATAGGATCAGTTTATTGAGTACATAAATCTATTGGATGCATCTTGCAGTGAATGTGAGAACGATATTTTACATAATTTATACTTGTTGCATAACTTTCCCGCTAGCGGCTTTGAAGAAATTTGTTCCCAACTATATCTTCAACTAGTGAGTACCTAGAATTCCACTTTTAATTGACATTTATTGGCAAGACAATATATTATTTCTTTATTAGTAATAGAATTAACAAAAATTTCCAACAATTGCAACACAGGCAATTTCGACTAAAAAAAAGTTATGAGTGTGATTGCCTAATTAGTATCTGTTGGCCTATTGAACGACTAGCTCTCACATTTTTTAACTTTAACTTTTTAAATTATATTGAATCTGGCGATTATAGGTACTTTAAAATCAACCGCATACTGCCACTAAACTGACGTAAATGGCTTTAAGTCTACGAATGTGATGATACTGCACGATTGCTTTAAGTTCTTCTTAAGGGAAGATTTTAACAAAAAATTGGCATGCAACAAGGTGGGTTCTCATGAGCGCATTTGAAGCGGACTCAATTTGACAGCGCAATACGTTCGTTTCGGCGTACTGATACCGACCTACTGTCCGTTTCAACGTTTGGCAGCTTTACAAGGCACTGTTTTCAATTGCCAAATGAGCACTTTTTACTCATCTGCTTGCCATATTCCAAGCTAATGATAATTAAGTAATGTTAAACGGATAGGATTCTTTATAGAGACATAAATAAACTCGTAAATAAATAAATTGAAAATATTGACAATTAACTCACAAGCCACAACAAGAAATCAACAAAACAGAAAACATTCAATATCCAACCGTCAACACTGCCACTAGTGTCACATTGAACGCCGGGAGTATGCCGAAAAGTAGAAATAAACTCGACTTTTCAGCGGATCGTTGGCATAATCAGCGCGCATTAGTAACAGATCACACGTGATCATTTCAGTCAACCACATCGTCGAACGCTAGTGAGTTCTATGTATAGTCCGCTCATGAGGACTCACCTTCAGTTATGCATTAACAAAAAAAGAGTATGTGCTCAAGACCACATGACAAAAGCTAGCATGGTTAGCGGAAGATTCGAAAATCCCAACTTAGACAAGAACAAGTGATGACGTAATTAAATTTCTGACGTAAGCGGATTTGAATATCAACTAGTTGAAACAGGTACAGAAACGTCGTATAATGAAAAGAATAAGAATCCAGAAGATGAAAACTGTCTAACCAGAAGAAAATGAAAAGAAATTGGAAAGCTAATAGTAATGAGTGGGATAGCACTGTAGAGTGATGGCTCCCTGTAAATAGTAATAATGTATTGCTAACATCTTGTCCAACTATTCTTTCAGACATAATTACAGAGAAGTATTTGGAGCCTGAACATTCACAAATGGAGCGCAACTCAGTGCGCAGTGTTATTGGTAAAATTGAAGTGGCGCATTCACCAGTTTCTTCCATGGACAATTAGTAAATAAACTACAACTTTAATTTTGTAATAGTTTAAATCAAAGGTTGAATTGAACTACTCTAAAATTGCAGCGCTACAATCACCCGTATTTTTTCAGGGAAAATGCATAAATTACCCCCAACTTGAATTATGTTGCAGTTTAATTTCCTCAGTTGAGTTACACTATTCTAAAAATCATGTAAGTTATGGTGCATTTCGATTTTTTGCACAATCCGTGAATACGCCACAAGTTCATTTTTCTAGCAGTGTAATGCAACGTATTTCTCCCAGTTGAAATAAACTGCCCAGAACTTGAAATTATATGGCAATCACAAGTTTCTTCTATGAACAATTTTTAGATACGTTTCAACTTCAGATTTTCAGCGACCTTATTCCATTATTATACTGTTACTTGGACAAAGTATAACATTAATCCACTACTCCAAAATTGAAGTGACGCATTCACAGATTTTTTCTATGGATAATTAGTAAATAAACCACCACTTCAATTTTGCAACAGTTTAATTCAATTATGTTGCAGTTTAATTCAGCTTGCGTCCTCAATTTAATTATACTGTTCTAAAAATCATGTAAGTTATGGTGCACTTCAATTTTTATGCACAATTCGTAATTTCACCGCAACTTCAAGTTTGAGGCAGTGTAATTGAACGTATTTCTCCCAGTTTAAATAAACTGCACAAAACATGAAATTAAAGTACATTTTCAAGTTTCTTCGATAAACACTTTGTAGAGACATTTCAACTTCAGATTTGGAGCAGCCTAATTCAATTGTTATGCTGTTACTTGGACAAAATATAAGATTAATCCACTACTCCAAAATTAAAGTGGCGCATTCACAGATTTCTTCTATGGATAATTAGTAAATAAACCACAATATCAATTTTGTAACAGTTTAATTCAATTTTGTTGCAGTTTAATTTAGCTGGCGTCCTCAGTTGATTTACACTGCTCTAAAAATCATGTAAGTTATGGTGCATTTCAATTTGTATGCACAATTCGTGAATATGCCAAAGCTTTAATTTTGAAGCAGTTTAATTCAACGTATTTCTCTGGGTTGAAATAAACTGCCGGAAACCTGAAAATATAGTGGAATCACAAGTTTCTTCGAAAACCAATTTGTAGATACATTTCAACTTTAGATTTGCAGCAACCTAATTCAATTGTTATACTGTTACTTGGACAAAATATAACATTAATCTACTACACCAAAATTGAAGTGACGCATTCACAAATTTCTTCTACGAAACCACCGCTTCAATTTTGCAACAGTTTAATTCACGCGTTGAATTGAACTGCTCTAAAATTGGTGCTTTAATCACCAGATTTTTTTTCAGGGAAAAATCCTCAGTTGAATTATTACACTTATCTAAAACTCGTATAATGTATAGGGCAATTCATTTTTTGTACAATTCGTCAATACACCGCTACCTCAATTTTGGGACAGTGTAATTTAATGTATTTTTTTAAGTTGTAATAAACTGCCTGAAAGTTGAAATTATAGTGCATTCACAAGTTTCCGTCCAAACAATTTGTAAATACAGTTCGCAGAAACCTAGTTCAATTGCTATACTATTACTGGATTAAAATTTAACATTAATCCGCTAGTCGAAAATTGAAGTGGCGCGTTCATAGGAAAATTCGTGAATAAACAGTTTAATCAATCGTTGAATTAAACTACTCCAAAGTTGAATACAAAGCTATTCGCCTTGTTCGCACAATGATTAATCCAAGTGTCATAAATATCCGTGTATTAAATTATACATACAACGATAAAATAGGTACGTTTAAAAAATAAAGTTTGGCGGTCAACTGTGTATTTGGCCGCAAAGATTCAAAGAAGTAGATCCAGGCTACGATCTTAATTACATAAATATACTAAAGCCAAAGCAAAATATAATATCAAAACTACGTTACCTAAAGGAATTTTGCATTTTTATGATGACCTTCCTTATGACATTTTGTACTGATTTTGTTTTAGTTTTGCACTAAGTACTTAGCCAACACCGAGGTCAATACTCATAGTATAAAAACCACTTTAAAATTTTATAATTTTTTAAGTAGATTATCATTATTTGGTGCAATAAATTGCTACGTTGGGGTTTGGAGCCTTCGGCAACATGCACTAGACCAGAGTTTTATCCACAATACCGAAACAGAATTTTTGCACTCGACGCGCGTTTCGCTAACCATGTTAGCATCATCAGGAGATGATTGAAACAATAAATAAATTGATTTGAAATTGAGGTTTTATTGAGGTAATAATATTTGAGGTGAATCATTTACTCTATTTTTATCTATTCCAATATTTGAATAAACGACCAAGAGATGGGTTGAACCTTCTTGAAAATATTATATTAACTTTGTTCAACAAATGCCAATGACTAGCAAAAAAGTGCAAATGCAAGCAAATTAACAGCTATTATAAACGATACGATTATGCATCAAAATCCTTTAGACAATTCTCATCGATTCGTTATACAAAATGTATTGATTTAAGCGCTTTATGATTCTTTGTCTGCCATGGAAATATGCACATTTATCCGCATATCTCATAGTCATTCAGTTCATTAATATTTTCCGAAGGTGTCAGATGGCAATTTCTATCTATTTGTTACGACACCAAAACAATGTATCCATCGACACAGACACACATTCGCATATGAATGCTAAATAATTAGGAGATTAGTGCTGAAATTATGATGCAATAGTTCGGCAGACTGTAATATTTCATACGCGATTGGATGTGAACTTATTAATTGATTAACTTTAATAGAATGCAAAAATTAAGTAATTCAAAAATACACATTAGGGAGTTTGGGTTAGTTTGGGTTAGTTTGGTACTGGTGAACTATTTATACGGGATTATTTAAAAAGCGAAATTTATGCAGCTCAACCATTTTTTTTTTAATGAAAAAATTGGCGCGTTCAGCACACCTTGCCCTGGGTAGTAAACGAAAATGAGCCGTCAGGATGGGATATGTAACGGGTAAAACTCGCTCGAGTAGGCTTAATCTGACCATAATGATAGAAATAGAAGATCGGTACCAGTCATAATAACCATTTCGGAAGACAGTTTTCGAGTTGAATAGTCCTAAATGTTCAAGCAACATTTTTCATATTGTGAAATTAGGGAGGTGGAGGGCTAGGTCGGTTTTAGGAAAAACGTCTGGAGGGGTATTAATATAATTTTAAATGAGTCAGGGCCCAAAATAACGCGCAAACGAAAAATCTGATCACCAAAAACAAGTTACCGTCGACGATCTCTAAACGTGCCAGATCCAAAATTTTCACTTGCAGCTGTTTTTGAAAAAAAAACTGTTTCTCTCTCGCTTGGATGAAGACGACGCCAACTTAATCCGAACGATCGTCACATATTCGAGCGTGACGGTTCACCCCACCTCCCAGTTTGCTGAACGCGTCTGAAAAAGGTTTCACTTCAAAAAGCATCAAAATATTGTCATTAAAAAATAAAATAAGTTTTGCAAAATTTCAATCGTGCGACCTCCAATCTCTAATTTGCGGTAACCGCGGATTTATGCAATGCAAGAAGTGTACATGTTCTGTCCACCTTTTTAGGTCACTTCCTACGTTTTGCAAAATATCTTGGCTGCCAAATTGCCGTGCAATTATAAAAAAAATGTTTATTATTATTTGCCTTTACTTTTTCGTCGGCTGCCGGTGACAAAACCGTTTTATGGGCCATAATTATTATTGGTGTCGCATTGAAATATCTGATTTTCGGTTTTGCAACGGATAATTAGTGGATGGCTTAATTGTTCAGGAACCATATACAGTATTATGTTCCATGTAACTTTAAATGATTGTGTCATTGTCGTTGTGCGTTCTTCAATAGGTTGGATATATTGAGTTGTTCGTACATTTATTAAGAATTTTAGAAGGATTTGTACAAAATTAGTTAATCTGACAGATCGGTACCAGCCATAAGAACCTAATTGGTTTTAAATGTCCAAGCAGAATTTTTATATTGTGAAGTTAAGGAGGTGGCGGGCAAGGTCGATGTTAGGAAAAACCTCTGGAGGGGTAATGATATGTTTTTAAGTGAGTCAGGCTCACCCCTACGTTTATACAGAATGGCCCAACGAAAGCTTTGCACTTCGATTTTCAAGTTTCAAAATTGAAAATGTGGAGAAACGGTCGGATATATTTCACCTTTCTTATGTGCGCCAACTTTATCTAAATGATCGTCACATATCCGAGTGTGACGGTTTAGCACTATTCACTACCCAGCGTGCTGAACGCTATCCTATTGTTTTATTTTCATTATAAAATAAAACAAGTTTTGCAAAATTTCAATCATGCGACCTCCAGTCTCTAATTTGCGGTCCATGGTAATACCTCCTACAACTGGTCCTCAGCTTTAACTCTCTAACAGGAGGAAAAACGAAAAGGATATGTTTGTTTTTTTTCTAAATTTGGGTTAGTTTTGTTTCATTGAGCCCTGGAACGAGCGAAGCGAGCAGACGGCCATGCGTGAAGTTAAGATTGACTTCGAAACTCGTTCGGGCTGACTCGTGACCTGGTTTTGTAGTGAGCTGTAGATGCTAGTACATGTTACAAAGGAAATTTATTCCTATGTAATGCAAAAAATAATATTTTGTTGTGCTAGAACTAAAAAATATAATCCATTGCTTTTTTTTAAATATTATTTTTTGGCTTTTTGCCGAAATTAGCATGGTTTATTCTAAGCGCGTGCTTGTAAAATTCTCTACAAGCTGAGTAAAATTAACTTTTATTTGGTTTATTTTATATGCTCAACTGTAAGCCTGTTTCTAGAGTCTTTCCATGCATTTTCGCAAAGCGAAAAAATGCGTTCAGTGGCCGCGTTGAATGCTGGAATGGATGCGATAAATTGAAATATCATTAGAATATTTTTTAAATTTGTGCTGGAACTAGAAATTAAATTTCATTTTTCGATGGGCGTTTTGTACTGCGGCAAATTTGATTCATGACTGAAAATCGGGACATTTGGCGTCCAGCTTTAGATCTTGGCAGAACGTATTAAAATGGGAAATGGCCCCAAAAATCAATCACAGATAACAACAGATACCGACAGGTCGCGACAGATCAGGCCAGGCCGCGCCTTTGAAGTTACCGACTTGCGGCGGATCGGGCGCGCAATCACGGATCTTTCCGGACGACCTCGGACGGCACCCTTCCCACAGCGCGGCGTGTTGGCCCGAGCTGGCGCGGCCCGGCCTGCGATATCACGGGCCGTGGGAAGCCACCATTATAGGGGAGAAGGATTGTGTGATCCTTCTTTTTGAAGATTTCACTATATATGACCCTAAAATTTTGGGTGAATATTTCCGTTCATAACGAAATGAGAGTTTGAACAATAAACAAGTCAGTGTTTACTCAAACATCAATTCTAATTTCATCAAATTGGCATTTAAGCATTGATAGAAAGGGTGGAAATAATCAGAAAGTAAATGAAGAGTAGAGGCTCTGTACCTGTACGAAACATAGTAATGAAACAATCTTTGTATGTCATGCAAATTTTAATCCAAAGGGACTTCTATAAAGAGCGTAACAGAGCGCTTTCGGCCGTAGCCATCATCAGTGTTACCTGAAAGTAAGTAAAAGAACCCCTTGTCAGTGGAGAGTCAAAGAATGTTGTTGATTTGAGACAATGGTTATTTTTGGTAGAAATTTTTATGATATGAATACTGTTGCGCTCAGTTATACATTTGTTGGGATTAAAAAAAATTTTAATTACAAAAATGTTATTAATTAAGAATGATGATTTTTGTGTAATTTTTTGTACGTAAAAAAAATGGTAGACTTCTTTTACTTACTTGTCAGTAGACAAAGGGCATGTCCATGGATCAAACACACAGCAAAAATCGACAAGGGTCACAATTAAATATCACACATTGTACGTCACATTTTGAGAAATGGTTCACATAATTTAGATTAAAATAGATCAAATTAAAAACAAAAGCATGGTACCAAGACCCACGCTTTTGATGACACATTGAATTCGTCGACTGTCGCTATTGACAGTCTTGACAGGCAGACTGATGACGCTTATGCGCCGAAAAACGGCGGTAATTTTGAATTTTAAGAGTTTTAAAAAGACAAGCATTAAGTTGAGAGATAAAATTAAATAAAGTTACTGCAGTGGTCTTAAGTTAACCTAAAGTACAAATGTATGTATTAAATGGCTAATTTGCAAGTGAATACTTGAGAATTCGGTTGAATGTTAAGTGGTAGCTTGAAAGTTGGTTTGGAAGAAAATGCTTGTTCAAGGGAAAATAGAGGACTAACTTAGAGATGAGGCTAGCCTAGGCTAACTCAACTCGACGAATAAAACAGAAAAGAAAGGAGATGACAATAACCTAAGTTAACTCAACTCCTAGAGGACTAACTTAAGAAGGGCTGAATTCAGCCTAAGCTAAATCAACTTGAAAGATAGAGAAAGAAGAGGAAGAAAGATGAAAAATTAAATTAAATTACATTACTGTAGTAAAAATAGGAGAAATTATTTGAAATGAAAATGCTTGATCAAGCGGCCCTCCCGACCTCTAAGTATATGGGCGAAAAGTTAATTCAGAAGTCCTCTGTGTAATGGAATGTAAGATCTGTTGAGATTGACCTGAGTGTTGAGGCAATGGTTGTTTGTACGCAGCTCGTTGTGGATCTCGATGTCCTCCTATTGAAGTTTTTTGATGAAATGTTGTGCAAGATCTTTGAATCGGAATGAGGACTGAAGTTGTGGTTATGATTTCGCAAATGTTCTCCGAAAGCAGAATTGTTTCTGTTCAAATGTTCGTTGATACGGACTTTCAGTGGTCTACATGTCCTACCTATGTAGGTGCACTCGCAAGAGTTGCACGACAACTTATAAATACCACTTTTTAAGAGAATATCTATTTTATCTTTAGTGATGTTTTACTCTTCATTTAATTTCAACTGCAGTATGGCAGACTTGGCTGAAGGATACAGAAGACTTTCCTTGAGCAGGGCTACCGCTCAGATCGACATATGGTTTCTGAATAATTGCATTAAAGAAGAGGTCACACCAAAGTTTGCGACAGTCAAGATTTCCAAAAACGTTCCTCTTAAATTTAAACAAGATCTTCAACTTAAACTCATAAAATCCGAAATTTGTAAGCACTATGCCAGGTTAGATTTGATCAACTGCCAACTAAAGAAAAATTATGACAACTTTGAAAAGAAAGTATAAATTTATTACCCAATTTATCTCTTAAAAATGTAGCTGTATTCGACACTTCATTCTATCAAGATATTTATATATTTTTTAAAAGTTCAATGTGTCTTTGATATAAATTTAATTTGGTCTCGATCACTTCTCTGAATTTTCTAATAACATCTCCGATGAACTTTCTCGTGCTAAAAGTTTGCAAGAGTGAGATCAAAGCTTGATGCTCTCATTAAACAAAAAATAAATTCTAACTTGCAGAGATTCAATTCCGCCTCTAAGAAATTCTCAAATTTTTTATTTTATGAGAGAATCAAGAATTTGACCGACACAGTTTTTGACACAGATGAGCTTGAGCTTCTAAACTTAGGGCTTAAACACTGTTTGAGACCTTCACTGTCTGAAGATGATGTTTTGCAATTCGCAGTTGAGCTTGATGTTATGGTTGAACAAATCTCCAATGATTCTAACATCAAAAAAAGAATTCGTAATGACTTTCATAACATCTTGTATAACACAAAGAAAAATGTATCAAAATTCAACACTCTTTCTTCTAATTTCTATTTTAAAACTTTGAAAAAGCTCAAATTAAAAGTCGAAAATGAAGATCTCATTGTTTCTAAGGCAGATAAAGGCAATTGCTTAGTCATTCTCAAAAAGACGGACTACACTTCTAAAGTTGGTCGATAATAAATTTTCTCAATTACCTAACAACCCTTTTAATAGTTTTATAATGAAAGTCACCAGGCTTACCAAGCATTTCAAACCGTTTTTCACAAGAAAATAATGCTAAGAAAAATCTAATTTCTAGCAATCCCACAATACCTAGGTTGTATGGCCTCCCTAAGATCCATAAAATAGATACATCAATTAGATCTGTAATAAGTTTTACCAACACGCCTGTTTATTACCTAGATCAATTTACATATAACTTGATTAAGGATATCACTAAGTTTACTTCTACATATTCGGTAAGTAATTCCATTTATTTAATCAATAAACTAAATCACAACTTCCGCACAATTACATTATGATTTCTTTCGATGTGTCTAACCTATTTACTACAGTACCAAAAACAGAGGCAGTACAACTTGTCGGTGATCTTCTTAGTCCATGTAATGTTAACGATCAACAGAAAATTAATTTATTGTCGCTTCTAAACCTTTGTTTGTCTCAACACTTGTTTCAATTAAATAACAAATATTATAAACAGCCTTATGGCTTGGCAATGGGCAGCTGTCTTTCTCCCTTTTTAGCAGATGTTTTTATGAACAATTTGGAAAACAGTCATATAGTCACTCCCTTAAATCGAGAGATCCTACATTGGTTCCGTGGATGATTGTCTTTGCTTCCTTGAGGGGCCAACGCTAAATGTCATCCATCCGAACATCAATTTTACAATCGAACATGAAAATAATAATAAACTTAATTTTTTGGACACCACTGTTCATATAACGATGGACAGTCTTGAGTTTTCGATCTATAGGAAACCTACTCAAACGGACCACACTATATCTTACTTGTCTCACCATCCGTGGCAACAGAAGATGACAGCTTTCCATTGCTATGTCAATAGGTTACTTAATATACCTTTGTCTTCTGTCGAATACAACAAAGAAGTAAATATAATTAAACAAATCGCTTTCAACAACCATTTTAATACTAGTCTTGTTGACACTTTAATCAACAAAACAAAACTCAAAAAACTGAGAAAAGGACTTTCTCACAGCTTAATAGACAATTCACAGAAAAAATACTTCTCCATTCCTTTTTTGACTTAGAAACGAACCGTAAGATTTCCAAAACAATTCACCAATTTGTCAATAATTCCCAATCTCAACAGATCTTACATTTCATTACACAGAAGGCTTCTCGACTGAATTAACTTTTGGCCCATACACTTGGAGGTTGGGAAGGCCGCTTGATCAAGCATTTTCATTTTAAATAATTTCTCCTATTTTTACTACAGTAATGTAATTTAATTTAATTTTATTATATTTTTCATCTTTCTGCCTCTTCTTTCTCTATCTTTCAAGTTGATTTAGCTTAGGCTAAATTCATCTCTTCTTAAGTTAGTCCTCTAGGAGTTGAGTCAACTTAGGTTATTGACATCTCCTTTCTTTTCTGTTTTATCCGTCGAGTTGAGTTAGCCTAGGCTAGCATCATCTCTAAGTTAGTTCTCTATTTTCCTTTGAACAAGCATTTTCTTCCTTCCAAACCAACTTTCAAGCCACCACTTAACATTCAACCGAATTTTCAAGTATTCACTTGCAAATTAGCCATTTAATACATATTATGGCATTTGGTTAATCTCATGTGGCATAGTAGCAACTCCTTTTGTACTTTACGTTAACTTAAGACCATTGCAGTAACTTTATTTAATTTTATCTCTTAACTTAATACTTGTTTTTTTAAAACTCTTAAAATTCAAAATTACCGCCGTTTTTCGGCGCATAAGCGTCATCAATCTGCCTGTCAAGACTGTCAATAGCGACAGTCGACACATTCATGCTTTTGCTTTTAATTTGCTCTATTTTAATCTAAATTATGTGAACCATTTCTCAAAATGTGACGTACAATGGGTGACATTTAATCATGACCATTGTCGATTTTTGTTGTGTGTTTGATCCAAGGATATGTCCTTTGTCTACTAACAAGTAGGTAAATGAGGTCCACCATTTTCTTTTTTACGTACAAAAAATTACACAAAAAAAATCATCATTCTTAATTATTAGCTTTAGCTAACCCCCACCCCCCACCCCCCCCCTTTTTTTTGTAATTATTTTTTTTTTAATCCCAACAAATTTATAACTGAGCACAACAGTATTCATCTCATAAAATTTTTTACGGAAAATAACCATTGTAGAGGGGAGAGCGGTCGCTATTTAAATCATGTAGCCATGGATCCCACGCTTACTAATTAGGAAATTGACGGAGGTGCCTGTTGTGGCATATGCAACAATCCAGAAAGTCCAGAAATAAAATAAGTTTCACCCTTTTAAAATACTATGAATAATAATCCAAACTATGTCACTCTCTTTGGTATCTTCTAATTTTATTTATTACCATACCAGATCAGAAGGGACACTGAGAGTGAACAGCAAGAAAATCTGTAATTAATGATACGTAGGCCAGAAGCGTGTAGATTAGGTCCTAGCTCAAATGCCGGAGAGTAAGAGGGATTAATTTATATAAATGCTCCACCAACTTGTAGACGGCACAAGTCAGAAAATCCCCAAGTCGTAATATGAAACTCGTTTTGGCTAAGGGTTCGCGACAGAAAATATAAATTGTAAACTCAGCGGTGGACGCCAGAAACTTGCCTTTAAAAAGATACAAATAATAAAACCAGAAGATTTAAGATAAAAATCAAAACTATTCAGCTCAAATAATTCAAATCAATTATACTTACTATTTACTATACCTTTTGTAGCACTAATACTAAAGATAACAAATGAAAAAGAAATCTGAACAGAACATCGGTTTATTACCCTGAATATAGCAGGGTAGTTGTTTCTTTCTCTACAGAAAATTCCCTTGCACAATCTCTGAAAGATCTCATTAAACATGAACTTTCTCTACAAACGCAAGTATTTAACCAACAAATTAAGATACTTAAAGACACTAACGTTGAAATGGTTACAATGCTCTCCAACATGCCTCCTTAACCTGCTCCTAAGGTGCCAAATAGGGAGAAGGGTACTAAAACCACGAAGGCTCAGGCTCATATCAGTGGAAGCTGTACTGTTATAAATAAATCAGAGAGACGCGTTGCCGCTGAAGATTGTATCTCCCAAACTACCTACGCTAAAGCTTTCGCAAGCTAGCAGAACCATACAAGTAATCCGCAATCGATCCTGGATCTTCTTCTCTCGGTTATCTAAGTACAACACAGTACAGGATGTTTTGGCATACCTTAGCTCCCATGGCTTTGCAAGTTGCGAGTGTGAGGAGTTGACCTCATCAAATGACCAAGTCAGGTCTTTCAAAGTTGAAGTGAACTTTGACATTAAGTCCCGTGTCCTGGACTCTCAGGTCTGGCCTGCAGGTGGGGTTGCAAGAAGATTTTTAAACAGGCGGCGCCAATTTTTCAACAAAAAGAAGTAACATATGCTAACAACTTTAACAACGTTATTTTACACTTTAATATTCAATCTTTGCGTTCTAAAATACTAGAGTAGGAGGCATTTCTCGAATGTAATCATAATAATAACATTCTCTGTCTTAATGAACACTGGCTGTCTGATGCGGAGTAAGTGTAAAACACTTATACAGAGCTTTCATCTTGTTTCCAAATTTTGCAAGACAGGCAGGGCTCATGGAGGGTTGTGCATATATGCACGGGACACAGCACAATGCGTGCCAGTCAATATTTTGCCCCAGGGAGTTGTTTGTGAGCTGGATTTTGAGGTTGCTGCGATCAGGTGTGGTGAGTCTTTGATATACACCATCTCCACTGGGTGAATTTGACGGTGTTTTGGGTGGCCTGGGTGGTTTTCTGAGCAGCTTGGCCATTAACAAATAATATATCATTACTGGTGACTTTAATGTTAAGTTTAACTTAGACCATGATCAGTCTCGGAGTGTTATCGACATCTTCTCCGGTTTTGCACTGTATCTAGCAATAAGGGGGCTACAAAGGGTACGAATTGTCTGGACACAATACATTTACTAATGTTCCGAGCCCCAATTATAAAGCCATCATCCGTGATGTGTCTCTGTCAGATCACCAGGAAATTACCTTTCAATTCAATGAGGGCGTCTTCCGGGGTCGGTGATTCAGTACGTATATGCTATCGTCCTATTACGGAGTGGGGCTTGTTGAATTTTTATAATCTGGTGGAGACAATCAGTTGGGACTATATAGGCAGTACTGTTGATGTTGATCTTTCTTTTGGTTTTTTTTTTGTTGATTACCTGAGCAGCTTAGCGGCATACAACTGGTTTGACGATTTCTTAAGAGAAATGTGAGATTGACTTTGCCTTTTAAGGCAGGTCAATCGGCAATGTCCCAACCTAATATCAGCTGAAACTGTGCGGAGTTACCGCAATAAATATCGCATGGAAATTCAACCCAAAAAGGTGGAGGCAAATGATAATTTTAATAATTAGGCTTGTAATCCATCCCAAGCTATGTGGAAAGTCATAAAATCATCTAGCAATAACTTTAAAGTAACAGAGCACAGCCTGATCACCACTATCCATTTTAATGAAACAGTTGTTAATTTTCCATCCATAAAACAAAATCCTCCTCCACCTTCTAGCAACCCTATAAAATATTTGACTGGTCCCTGGCTTTTCTTTTGGTATGGTAATCTACATCCAGGTGCGTCAGATTATAGATGGTATGAGCAATAGCCCAAGTAACGACCCTTATGATTTTAATATGAAACTCATAAAAACCATAAAAAGCTTGATTATTTTTCCACTAACAAAACTGATTACCTTGACTATTTCCCAAAGCATATTTCCGGGGTCTCTTAAAATTGCTAAGGTCATACCCAATCATAAAAAGGGTTCTAGAATGGATGCTGAAAATTACCGGCCTATTTCGATTGTTCCAATCTTTGGTAAGATTTTTGAGAGACTGTTTAAGATTCAGATTGAGTAATATTTTGAACAAAATGCACTGTTTTACAGGGATGTGTGTGAGAAGATTCTTGAAGGCTTTGAGAGTGGCTTACACTCACATGCCACATTTCATGATTTGTCAAAGGATTTTGAATGTGTAGAGCATAATATACTTCTGCAGAAGCTCGAATACTATAAATTTGATCTTAATAGAATTAAGCTGTTCCAGTCCTATTTGACAGATAGAAGTCAGTTTGTCTATTTTGAGGGTGCTAGGCCTCGGAGCTTAATGCTGAAGTACCGCAAGGTTCGGTTCTTGTGCCTATTCTCTTTCTAGTGTATGCTAATGTTCTGCCCAGCTGTTTCCTGACTCTACGTTCTATCTGTATGCTGATGACACTACATCTCTGATTCAAGATATCTAACCTCGCTCTCACAGTGGACGAGTCATGTGCTAATCTGAGAGAACGGGTGATATAAATCGGCTATGTTTAAATGAGGCCAAAACTCAACATATAATATTTTTCCTTAGAGACCTTAATTCCTGTCAACTAGACCTGAATGCAACCGTAAATTTTCTTGGTATCACTCTAGATGGAGGATTGATTTGACAGGATTTGTCCTCGAAATTGTCAAGATGCCTATTCCTTATCCGTGGTCTGTCTGGTTCAGTGTCGACCTGCACACTCAGGGCTCAGCGGCGGATCTAGGGACGCGTGGACCTCAGGGCAAAATGTATTTATGGGCCCCTACCCGTTGTATATTTTAAAACTAAGTTAAGGCATCGTGGGGCCCTTCTGAACCTTGGGCCCCAGGGCGGCGCACCGAACTGCCCGGTGATATGTCCGCCACTGTCAGGGCTGCTTACTTTGGCTACGTTCACTCTATAATGACTTACTGTCTCATTAATTGGGGTCACTTTGCGCATATATGCCTAAGCTATATGCGTTGCTACGCATGTGTATAACAGTGATAGCTCATTTGGGTTATAGAAAGTGCAGTAGACTACACTTCAAGCAACTGAAACTGCTTACTCTGCCGTGTGCATATATTCTGGTATTCCTCTAGTATTTGTCAAGGAAAACCTGGCCAGGTTTATGACTCATGTTGATACTCACCAACACTACACCAGAAATAACAACTCCTTAGTGACACCCTCGGTGACACCACAGTAAATTTTAGCTTATTGTTATGCTAAACGAAGTATCTGTTGTCAATTAACAGAGGCCAACTAATAAAATTGAAATCGCAATACTAAAACTTACTTAATACTAAATATTTACTTTTGTTTAAGGCATGCATGTGTATGGCCCTTTTTTATTTTTCTGGAAGGCACTAAAGTAGAAGGAAATTGTCCAAACCAATTAATTTAAGAAATACTTCTGTACCATGGATTATGACAATTATATGATAAGCTTTTTTTTATAAGTGCCTTTCTTTTAAAATTTAAACAATTAAAAATCGTGAAATACAGTTGGTAATCACTCTTTGGAATAACAATAATGATTAACACGTTTTTGCAGCTAAGATTTTTTCTGATTAGGCTCTCTTCAGCCTGCAAAATAACAATAATTATTATGTGTAGTAATACCGACAGGAAGTCTTTATAGAAGAAAAGTTGTTACGCTTTCCTCGCCGATTTGTATCTTTAAAAAATTTGGTATATTTCCGTCTTAATCGCTGTATTTAAAAATAATGAATTACAATATATTCAATAAGATTAGCTAAATCTTTGGCATTGTTAACTTAAACTACCAGCAAATTGATTTGCATTATGTGAGACCTGATTTCTTAGAACAAACTTTTTAGAACTTAAGTATTTAATAAATGTTTTATAATTCTCCGAACTTGGCCAGACAGCTGCTTCCTAAGCGGCTTAACGCGGAATAGATAATATAAAATCTTAGAAAAGCAAATCTCCAAAAAAAAATATGGACATAATCACTGAGCACATACTCGGAAATAATTTAAATTATACTGTATATCCTATTTTCAAAAATCAATATCAAAAGGGACATTGCCTCTTCTCACCTCACATCCCTCATGAAAACTTTGACTGACTTATAAAAAAGGCCCAATTTTAACATCGTAATTGGAACGGCATTGAAACATGCAAAGCCTCCTTAAATTTGAGTTTCAATTAATTAAATCAATTGGAGCATTTATGATTATTACAAACACCATCTAATCGAAATGAGTTCCAAAGCTACAACTATTTAACTATTGCAAATTTAATAGACCATGTTCGCTTAGTTGTTTTATTGCGAAACTCTAGTTCAAATTGTTTTTAAGTGTCTGTGGCTTGAGCAATATTAATAAATCTCAGGCCGTCCAAGCCGGTCTAGATCCATTTGTTTCATTGGCGGTTAAAAATCATAATTAGCGAACGTGGCGCTTTCAGTATTATTGTTCTCGGCTTATTAGAAACGGACTAATGGAAACAAGTCCGATTTGCCAACGTTTATGAAATCTTTTCGTTTTATTTCGTTTACGAGGGGATGTCAGCAAGTAAGATACCTACCAATCTTCTGAAATAATGATCATGAAACATGTATATATAAACTCTCATAGAAGCTATTTATTTTTCGTATAAAGGTTTATATTACTTAGTTTGAGTTAGTTTTTATAAAGGATTTTCCTCTCAAATGTAAAATAAGAAAGTCAATAATAGGGCTTGTAATTATCAATTTTTTAGATGGCTGTATAGAAAAGTTTGAGCATTCTGAATTAATTTAAACAAATCAAGCTTAAATTCTTCATTTTTTTAGAAATAAAATCTACTTATTGCAGTAAATGCCGGCATTGGTTTCTCAACAAACGGCAAACCACGTTTTAAATTTAAAGTATTACATATCTCTTTTGTTACAATTTACGGTGTAATACACACATACACACATTACGTAATTCAATTTACGCATACATAGATTAGAAATGTTCTAAGCAAATATGGTTGATGCATTAGGAAATGGTGCGATACCATATTATGCACAAACAATCTGCAAATGTCAGATTAGACTTATTTAGGAGCGATGAATTCAGCAAAAATGTCAGATGTTACGGAACCAGATTTCGCTGATAAACTTTGTTATTTGTGGACCATGGCGGATCTTTCACGTTTACTTGCACATATACGCCAGAATGGTAGTTGCATGAACTTGCAAAACCCAAAAATAAATGCAAATTTAGCCTAGTTAATTATTTTTGTCCGAACTACTGGCTAGAAATATTTTTAATATTCCTTTACTATTTTTAAGATGCGCTGTAGCAGTGATTTTTTGTGTATTGTGGGCGCCAGAGTTCCTAGAGACAATACGAACTGAATATGAGTACTTAGATATAAATAAATATAAAGATAAGAATATCTGAAATTTGTCCTTATAATTCGTGGCTCACAGACCTCTATCTTGCGGTAAATTAAAGAAATAAATTTCAAAACAACCATGTATTAATTATACAATTAAATTACAAATACGATCGATGAAATTTGAAATTGTGTTAATCTACATAATCAAATGGCCAATATAATTGATGAAATTATTTGAAATAAAGTTTATGAATAAATTGACTTAGTAATGAGAATTAGAACTAATGTGAAAGATTTAAAAAATTAATTGTGACAGATAAAACAATGAATGAATGAGGCGATATTATTGGTCTTTACAATATGTTTATCTTCTGATTGGCTAATACTTAGCTTGTCCAATTATTATTCTGTAACCATGCGATCGTATTGGGACCTCTACTGGAACCGCTTCTGCCTGTTCCCAAGTTAGTATCTCTTGGTTTTATCAAGGACTTATTTGGTGCCCAATGTATCGATTTCCTCAGAACACTTTGTACAGTGGACGAACACCTGCTACTTGCCAAGCACGATGGTTTTTTCCAGCCAATCCGGGGGGTGTTGAATACATGCAAGAGAAAATAACCTAGTCTTAGACCAATGTATATCGGTAATTAAATAATATTCAGGGAAATATCATGTGAACATCAGTGACACTGTTAAACACATGAGGAAGCAATCAACAAATTGAAAATTTACTGGTTAAAGCAGATATAATCAGAAACTTAAATTACAATGTTAAGTTGAGCAAAATTATAAATAACTAGGTACTGTTACTCAAGATATCCTTTTCTTTACTTTAAAATATGAAATTCAAAAGAAAATAATGACTGAAATTTAAAATTCAAAAGAAAATTATGGAATTACGTTCCAATTCAGTGACTCTCGGTAAATCTAAATAAAAGATAACATGAATTTGATAATAAATAGAAAAATAGAGGTACAATCTCTAACAACGAGTCTTATAACTGAAAATAAGTAATTGCTATTACTTTTTATTTCGGCCCTTGGCACATAAACGATAATTGAGCGCAATTACGCCTCAATTTAATTAAAGATAAAGATAAGATAATCACTATCTCGCATCGAGATAGAAATTTAGATAAAAGACAAAAAACCAGATAATTTTGCATATGTGAGTTTAACCTCTCGTAAATGCAAAGTAATGTCAGTACATCAGTGTTGAGACGAGACAGGGCGAGTGCTAATAATTATAAGCTTGATGTAACAAATAAACTGAAAATTTAATTAAATGAGCCTGAAAAGAAAAAATATTAAAACCGGCAATACTATGAGGGAAAATTCGGAGAAATTTTACTGAAAATCGAATTTACTACCTTTGCAGGAATATATAGAATTTATTCCGAGAACTCACCCAAATAATACTGTTCAATTTGAATGAAAATACGTAAAATAATATGCGTGACTACTAAACGATGAAATAATTACGTTCTCCGTAAATTTGAACTAAGCCTCTTTCAAATTACATGAATTTGATTAATGAGAGACGCTAATATTCACCAATAAATCGGTATTCTTACCCAAACGGTCACGACAATAATTAAAAATTAATGAAGATGTAAGCTAATTAAAAATAGAATATAACAATGCTAATTTCTTGCTTTAGTCGAATAAGACTAAACGAATCATAAACAAATATTAGTTATGTATCTAAAAATGAAAGAATTATTTACTGCAAGATGAATTAAATATTTCAAGATTAAAAATTAGCACATACCCGTCAAACGTCTCGACACAAGATAAACGACCTCGCTTTCAACATTTAAGACGTTCGATAAATTATGCTTGCCGCTGTATTATTGGCTAATTTATATCATGTGCCATAGAAATACCCAATATTAAATATAGTAATCTATAGTAAATAAAACTCATGAATTGTAGGTATAAAATAGCGTACTGTGCTCCCAAAATTGCTAACCACACTAAATAAACCCATTCGTGAATAGATATCACTGGCAACTTAAATATTAAATATAGTAATCTATAGTGAAATAAATTCACACGATTACTTGCACGAAATAAATCCATTCGTGAATAGATGTCACTAGCGACTCAAATATCGAATACCGAGAATCATTTGCAAATGAACCGAAGCTTTAGTGGAGCGGAATAAGCATATATTCCGTTACAGTGCTAGCCTAAAGAGAAGCGCATTTATGTTACAGTCGCCCAATACAAATTTGCGATTCTGACACTGCATCTGGATCCTCTGGATTTAGCCCTGCACGACTTATCAAAAGGTGCTATATTATAACCGAAGAAGAATTCTAAGAAGGCTTCAACGACGCGTAGCAACAATAAAAGCAGGATAGGCAAAGTGTATTAAGTCAAATTAGGTTACTTTAAATAAATAAACATATATTGATTGGAAATTTGTTAATCCACTGTAACGCAAGTTAGACTAGGATGTGTTATTAACGCATACGACGACAATAATAAAAATGTGGTTTTCTTGTTCGATTAAGTTGGACGTAGTGCAAACACATTTTTTATAGTATAAAAGTGAAATGAGAAAATGGCATTGGCGATGTCGCATTACGCCAAGCTTAAGGCTATAACCAATACCTCCTAGAAGTAGGCCTACTGGCTAATATTAAAATCTAGTCAATTGCTTTTGCCACACGCATACCATGGAATGGGAGCCTAGTAAAAGTATTGATTATTTTATAGCGTGTACTCCCGTATTTAGCGTTGATTGTCACGCTGGATGACTAGAATGCTGAGTTCCAACTCTCCTTCTTCGATGTATTGTATATCCAGTGTTGCCAGATTGGGCGATTTATTGCAATTTGGGCTACTTCTCACTGTAGTTTGCGACAAATTTTTCAAAGAAACGTTTCCGATTTAAAAATAAATTAGTGCTGCAACCCCCTTAAAATACTGGTCCTGGATTACTGGTTTACTCTTCCAAACCGGATAACCGATAGGGACAGCAGTATAGGGCCCAGAAATGCGCTTTTTTAAGTTGACAGGTGACAAATAATTGTCAATTTCGTATATTTTGTTTTTATTTAGTGAATTTTAGTACTTTTAAATATCGAAGTATCGAATATTAAACCACATATTATATCCAATACTTTTTATGTGTATATGGACTTGGATACTATTATTGTTTTATTGAATATTGAATTACAATAAAACACTGATATTGTAACTGCAAAGATTTGAAAGATATGGAAAAATAACAATGTAAACTTTCAAGCGAAGCTTACTAGCATAAGCACAAACATAGTAAAACACGAGAAGACCTACAAGCTCTAAAGCAAATATGTAGAATAAAAAATAAAATTATTTTTACCATTACATTCATTAGATACTTAATTTAAAAGTTTGCTTTGGAAAAGTAATATTAAATATAAATAAATATTTAAAATCCGGAAAGTGAAGCATAACAAAAATCATAACGTTTAACAAAATAAATGTTAGTAACCTAGTAACCTAATTATTTTCTATAAATATTTAGTTCCAATTAATATCCTCTCTCCAGGTACGAATGTTGCTACAACAGAGAAGTATTTTTTGAATGGCAAATTAGGTAATTCCCTGTTTTTCTACCACTGAACCACATCTTCTTCGAGAATAGAGTTACGGCTCCTAACTCCTCTTCTTACTTCTTTATTTGTCATTCAACAATTGCTGTAAGAATTTAAGTCCAACTAAATATACGTTAAATAGGTTTGCATCCCAAATAATATGTGAAGCTAAATCTACCGAGACAGCAGAGCCAAATCCTGATGGTCAGGACGAGACAATTCTGCAAATTCGTAACAATACAAGTTTTTATATATAGAAATTTAAAAGATTTGTTGTTATTTTGGTTTAAATATATTTTTATGGGTGAGATAGAGGATATGGTAATTAAGTATAAAAATATATTTGATGTAGTTGGACGATTTTGGGCTACAAAAACTTGTAGGAAAACGATAAACAAAAAAACTTACTCAAAATTATAAAAAACATTTTCTAATATCTACGTTTGCGATAAATGCGATTTTAGGCGACAAATAAGCAACAAGGGTGGCGACACGATTTTTAAAAATCTGGTAATACTGCAAAGAAACTCACTGTAATGTCATTAGTGATATTTAATTTTCATGCATTTTTTTGAAATCGGAACTATTTAAGTGCTTTTAAGTGCGTGAAACTTGTATCAAATATTTCGTTGCATATTCAGATATAGAATTTATATTGTTGCGTATTTTTATATACATAAAACCATATATTTCGAACTTAAAGACCTGTTGCTTTTTTGCAAATACCCTTATGTGTGTCGCTCGTCCAGCTTGTTTACAGCCAATATCCACTTGTTACAGCACAGTTTTATAAGTTTTTGTTCGTGTTTAATTGTAAGTCATACTTAGTGTCATTATGCCTCAAAAAGGCTGTAATGGAATGTTTACTATAATCCCTCATTCCTATAAATATTTGCGTAATCATGCTCCTATTATTGTACCTGATCCTAACATAGTAAAATTTATTTGTAAGAGATTCTTAACAGATCCCCATTGATGAAAGGCATTTTTTTAACCTATGCTCGTAACATGTTTTTGCATCTAAAATGTCTACCTAACTGTGCAATTTTAAAAGAAATTGCACATGACTAGATTTTTGATGACGTCACGCGTAAGCAGTCAGAGCTTTCTGTAGGAGGTAACCCAAAAATAAAATTACATTTATATTACGGTCCTCCTATAAAAAATTGTGATCATGCACGCCCGATCTAAATATCGTCGATGTAGTTAGCAATTACCTATCTCCAGATGACTAAACTTTCCAGGAGAAGAGAAAAAGTATATATTTTTTTTAAATTACATCGCTGTATTGAAATAAAACATGTTTTATATTAAAACACATTTTACATGCTATAATAGAAAAAAATATAATGTTAGATACAAATATGAGTTACGCCATTTTCGAACATAAGTATTATGCATTCTCATATACACGTTTGGCAAGAAATTTTTATCCATAGGATTTTAATGCGATAACAGAGTACGTTAGATACGAGACCTAAAGTTAAAAAGAGACACAACGTATGCCATTCCTTGCGCAGCTTTCCCCTTCCAGCAAGGCGTGGTCACTCGGCGTTCGCTGTCACAAGAGTCTAGGTACAGACCCCGGCCGTTTTATTTAAAGCTTCAAACCCTATCCCGGTGTATTATGTATGGTAGTTTTGCATGACCCTTCGTTCGCTTCGCTCGTTACGGGGGCTCAATCAACAAGAACTAACCAAAACTAACCCAAGGCTAACCCAAAATATTATTATGACTTTGCATGACCCTCCGCTCGCTTCGCTCGCTACGGGGGCTCAATCAACAAGAACTAATCAAAACTAACACAAGGCTAACCCAAACTAACCCTAAATTAAGACAAAAAGGTAAATTAATAAAAAACAATAAAAAAAAATCTGTCGCGACCGACGGGAATCGAACCCGCAGCGTCGGGATGAGGCGCAAGCACGCTACCCTCTACACCACCGAGGCCTTGCGGAAACTTTCCTAGACCGTAGTGTAATATGCATTTAATCAAAAAGGTGATGCTGGTTGCATAACACGGGGTTTGAAGCTTTAAATAAAACGGCCGGGGTCTGTACCTAGACGCTTCTTTCGCTGTCGGCGACCGTCCGATAGTTTAGTAGTTTAGTTTAGTAAGGGACACGTCGCTGAGGACAGATTATTTCTGGCATACTTCATTTTTACGATTTTTGCGAAATTTTCTTTGTTTCTTAGTTACTTTTAATCACTGTTCTATCCGAAAATACAACAGTGATTTTAAAATTATTGATTACAAAAGGCTGTGCGGAAATGATGCAAAATAAAATAACCTGTTTCTATCCGCTTACAGACAGTGTTGCCAGGCGATTGTCAGATTTCACCAGATTCTGCGAATTGAAAAGTTGTCAGATTTGACCAGATTTTATCAGCAGTTATGTTTTTTTTAACAAATTGGTTACAAAAAAATTAATAATTAATAATTTCCACCCAAATCTGATTAAAAACTTCATTTAAAAAGAAAAATAAAATAGGAATGGTTCTATGTATTCAATGGAACGAAAACATTAACCGTTTAGCATTGCAAACTTAACTTTAACTTAACATGACATACCTGTTCAATAAAAATTTAAACTGAATACGATATTTATACAACTA
>MU181939.1:393245-430450 GCA_016904865.1 Pissodes strobi | reverse complement strand
AAATTAATAGGTAGGGGAAGGAAATAATTCAAGAGCAAGACTCAACGCAAGCAAAGCGGAAATATGATGCTCGGACTTTATTTTTAATTCGCGTGTACCTATCGCAAATTTTCGACCTTCGGACCTGCTCATTTCGCAGCAGCCCACTGTTGTCGTTCTAATATTTCACTTCACAAGTGCCCATCCGTTCGCTTCGCTCGCTCCGGGGGCGCAACCAAACAAAACTAACCCAATCTAACCCAAGGCAATGCAATGCAAATTTAGAAAAAATAACTTTGAAAATTATATGAAATAGCGCGTACGCATGCGTGAAGGCTGAAAATTGCGGTAGGTAGACGCGAATTATTTTTATATTTTAGGGTAACGCAGTTTTCGGGGAAGTTCCGAACTCTAAAAAATCCCAGCTGGCGTTGTATGCCGTTATAGTATAAATTTACCAAAATACGTACAATACAATAGAGGTTTTTATTTGACTGCAATCCGCATAGAAAAAAATGTAAATTGTACAATATTCCATAAATCACCAGATTTGACCTATAAAATAAACAATTTTCACCAATCAGCAAAACTTTCTCAAAATCACCTGATCTGATGAATTTTCACCAAGTTCGGCAACGCCGTAATACAGAAAGTTCGTCGATCTGCCTCGGTGGTCTTCGTCGCCAACGAAGTTCGTCCTATGCGAGAGCGTCCGCGCGTTTGTTGCTGAATGGAAGGGGAGTAGGGGAAACCAGGGGAATTCCGTCTCTTTCTCTTTTTAACTCGTATTTAACGTACTCTGTTATCGCATTAAAATCGTATGGATAAAGATTTTTTGCCAAACGTGTATATCTCATATATCTCATATATAGAACTTAAAGTACCCTCTGATTCGTCACATAGCTAACAATATTCTTGAAGCCGTTTCATATCATAGACAGTGAAATTATGAACTGCTAATTTAATATAGCGATGCTGCGTTTGAGTTATGGGATAATAGGATTGATTGTAGATCCATTGTGAAGACCTCATTACTTGACAACTTGTGTTAGGGCCTTTTCTGATCGCGCTTCTTCTTTTAAAATAATGTGATCGTTAAATAAATTTTCAGATAAGTTATGGGTTTCAAATGCGACACAAATATCGCATTTGTCTTTCTTGGGCCTGTAACATGACAAATTCATTTCTTCAAATATTTTTGACAATCTGGCAGGAGAAAATGGAGTTACATTATTTCATTGAAATATTTGTTAAATAGCGATTCGGATGCCCAGATCGCCTGGTAATAATGTGATTCAAGTTAAGGAAACATTTTAAAAAAGGATTCAACATTCTTACCGTGTTCAGCCTCCTTTGCAACTATTCTAGTATTACACGAGCGCACCCATTTTTTTACCGCAACCTCACCCAGACCTAATGTTTGTAAGAACAGTTTTTACACACTCGTGGAAACTTCTTCAGTAGCTCTCTTTCTAGAAGTAGATTTCACATTGGTAAGCGTGCACACAAATATTTTTTTCCTTTCATGACAGCTTCCAAATTGTCGATAATACAAATCCTATATTTTTGCTTGCAGTTTTTATTCTCACTTAGTTTGCGGAAGCACGGTGGTTTCAGTTCTTTTGTACCCGTTTTTATGTCGTATTTCCATGTCCCTTCACTTTTTTCTTCCCACAATATTCTTGTCCTAATTCCCTCATTTGGCAATTCTTATTTCTTTTCCAACTCTTAGAGCCCTCTTCATACCTCAGTCTCTTGCGATTTCTGCCTGTGGCTTCCTTAAAAATCAAAATTTATGTTCCAGTATCAATGTTATTGTTTTTGTTTTCTTCATGGTTCTCATCATCAGACTGGCTTTCAACTTCAGAGACATCCTCACGTCAAGTTTGCTCATTTAGTAAAGTATAGCCCAAGTCAATTTTGTGCGTTGTTTTTTAACATTTCATGATATTTATTGATATTATGATATGATATTATTAGAGGAGTCCGCCAAAGTTGCCTCTTCTTCTGGTTTATAATCAGAAGCTTCAACGCTTGAGATAATATCTTCTACTGCTTGATCAATAATAATTTTTTAATCTTGTTATTTATATTTCTCAATATTAAGATTTTTATTTTGCAAAATAGATTTATATGAAAAACATATTAATATCATTACCAGATTAATGAAAAAAAAACCTGTACAGGGTGGCTCAAATTCGAGTCTGTATATGGGGAAATCGAAAACCGTAAGAGATACAGTGTGATACATTTCCCACTACCAGGGTGTCCCACTGAGCCCACAGAGTTTTAAAAGTAAATTCTTTAGTTGAAATCTCTCTCCAGCTTGGTCTTGTTTGATGTTCTTCTTTAGCTTTTAGCAGTAGTGCTATTTCACTATCCTCAAGCTTAAGTTGCTCTGTGGTCCACTGCTGACCAACCTCAAACTTCATTTGCCTAATGGGAGCAATTCCTTCTCGTTGATCTATTCTTTGGCAATGCTTATAATTATCTTTGCATGGTCTTCTGGATAAAGCACCTGCATTATTATGCAATCTCCCTGCCCTGTGCTTAACCTTAAATTTATATTGTTGTAACTTTTCAAGCCAAGTACCTGTCCTTCAGGCTGTTTTATATCCAAAAGCCATTTAAGTGCTGCATGATCAGTCCTTATTAGGAATTCTTGTCCATACAGATATTGATGGAAATGCTCAACAGACCGTACTATTGCCAAAAGCTCTTTTCGGGTTATACAGTAGTTACGTGCAGGTTTCGAAAGTGTTCGACTGTAGTATTCGATAACTTGTTCTTCTCCTGCTTGTACTTGCGATAAAACCGCTCCGATGCCAGTGTTGCTTGCATCTGTGTCCAATGCAAATTTACCCGGATATCCCAACATTGGATTAGAATATAGAGCCGCTTTTAATTTCCTGAACGCAAAATCACAGTTATGATCCCAGTTAAAATTTGCTCGTTCTTCAGTGAGCTTATGTAGAGGTGCAGCTATATTTGCAAATCTTTCGACAAATCTTCTATAATAAGTACATAATCCAAGGAAGCTCCGCAGTTCGTGTTTGTCGCGAGGACGAGGCCAGTCTTTGATTGCCGTAATCTTTCGTTGGTCGGTTTGGATTCCCTCTGATGACACGACATGCCCGAGAAATTGAACTTTTTGTTGAAAAAGAAAACATTGCTTTGGATTCAGTAAGAGCTGAGCATTCTTGAGTCTAGCAAAAGTTTCATGCAAGTTTTGTAGATGCTCTTCGAAAATGTTTCCCATTACCATTATATCATCAAGATAGACCAGGCATGTCTTCCAAGTGAAGCCCCGTAGAACAACTTCCATAAGACGCTTAAAAGCAGCATAGTCCAAAGGGCATAACTTTAAACTGATATAAACCACTTCCGGTAGAGAAGACAGCCTTTCCTTTATCCTGTTCGTCAATGCCTACTTGCCAGTAACCGCTCTTTAAATCGAGTATCGAGAACCAATGTGAATCTGCTAGTGTCGTCAACGTGTCATCAATTCTAGGAAGTGGATAGCTGCCCTTCTTGTTAACGTCATTGAGCCTTCTATAGTCCACGTAGAATCTGGTAGTCCCATCCATCTTGGTGACTAGAACAACAGGAGACGACCATGGGCTCGATGATTCCTCAATAATTTCATCGTCAAGCATTTTGTTGACTAATGTGGTAACCTCTTACTGCTTTGTCACTGGTAGCCACCGAGGATGCTGCCGTATGGGGTGAGCACTTCCAGTGTCGATTTTATCTTATCGGTATTTCGCCGGTCAAATTAAGGCAAAATTGCGTGTTTAGGTGCCTAGCTTATTAGAAAATTTTAAAATGCTGAGTAGTTCCGGAGATATCCGGAAAAAACTGAAATATTGAAAAATGGTTTTATTTTTTCCTGAGCTTATTTAAAATCGGACTTTAAAGTGGATTACACTTTTGCATTGCTACTTTTTCCGCTCTATCCAATGGTAGTGTTCAGTTTGAAATCCGACGTTTCGTTTTTAAGGGGATCATCAACTTTCTTTTGTTAAATAAAAGATTTATTTCTTTTTATCGTTTTTCATATGATATTGGTGTTATTAATAGGAATATGCATTTTAATTTTTTGTTATTATTTTTGTTTAATTTTTATTTTTATTGTTTTTTTATTATTTATTTTGGTATTGCGTAATTTTAAATAGTCAAAGTTACTTTTGATTCTATAAAAATATTTTATTTTGTTTCTTGTGTTAAGTGGAACATTAAAACTTTTATTTTTAATAAAAATAAAATATAAAATTAACTAAACAGATTCATTTATTTTTTACCCCAAAGAAAAATAAATAATTAAAAAAAGAAAAATTAAAGAAACTTATTTATATTTATAACGCCGATATCATCTGAAAAACGATAAAAAATTAAAGTTCGTATTTAAAAAGAAGGTTAATGATGATCCCTTGAAGATTAAACGTCGGATTCGAAACTGGATACCACCATTGGATAGAGCGGAAAGAGTGACAATACAAAGGTGCAATTCAATTTGAAATCCTTTTTTAAATAATCCCAGGAAAAAAAACGATTTTTCAAAATTTTCCGAATGTCTCCGGAAATAGGCGGTATTTTAAAACTTTCTAAACGGCATATTGTTACGCACCTAAATGCGCAAGTTTGCCCTAATGTAGCCGACATTGTATCTCTTACGGTTTTCGAGACCTCCCATACATAGACTCGAAATCGAGCCACCCTGTCAGACAGCGGTACCGAAACGATTGGCAACATCTTTAGGTACCAGTGGTATTTTCAACCAAACCTATTATTTTTCGCGTTCATGATGATATTATTCCTTTCACTATAAACAAAAAAACAAATTAATAATAAATGACGTATCTCCCTAACATAAATCAACAAGGTACCAGTAAAATTGCGTATCTCCATGCCATGCTAACGGGGTATGACTTGAAATTATATAATAAATAATGGACATTTTATTATGATGAAAGCTGGATATTTTATTATGGTAAATGCTTTTTATTGGTTGACTTAGCTTTTCGGTATAAGAGCATATATTTAGTAACAATATATACGTCAATTTACACACCTACTTCAACGTAAACATTCATGTAGACTGACTGACTGACGGGAGATAATATGAACATTGTCGATCCAAATATGGCGAGCTGGAATTACAACCTATTCCGAATACCATTTATTTCTAGAATAAAACAGAATTAAGAACAGTACAGAATCAAATGAATTGTGGGGACGACCGATCCCCACTGGTTCAGTCAAAGCTTTATCTCTTTTTAACACAGTGTTGGATATTGTGCCTTTGAAATTAGATGCTTGCTACATGTGGAGCAAAGGTGCCAGGGAGTTCAAAATATTAGAGCGAGAGAGACCAAGTGTAGTTGGTTATGCCAATAAACTTTCTTTCTGTTTTCTTTAAGGTTTTATTTGTTTTCGTATTTTGCATTTTCTGTCACATGCATCTATATTACTTCTATTTTAAGGAAATATCATATACTTTTTTCGTCAAAGCATTTCACCATTAAAAAAATTAGCAAATATATATAACAATCATTTTCTTGTTTCAGTGCCCGAATACGAGTTGATTCCGATCCATCATGTTCGGAAACGAAGCATAGACTCGCCACCCTCGAAGGGGGGTAACTCTCTGAACCACGGAGCTCCGGAAAAAGACCCCTTTTCCAAACCTGCCAAACCATGGAACGCGGAAAGCCGGGAGAACACTCCAAATGATAACGAAAGAAAATTACATAATGCAACCGTAGAAGCTGAAAGCAAAAATATAGATGACGCAACTAAAAGTCTAAGACTAAACGCTTTTGGACAGCCGTTTGAATTAAGTTTGCTTCCAGCGGATGGACTATTCAAGAAAGGAAAACTGAAAGTTTTTACCGTCGAACCCAATGCTACAGCGCAACATGGAGTGGAGTATATTGAACATCCAGAGGTAAGTTTATCCAGCAATGTAACACTTTCGCTTGGTTTTAAATTGAGCTGTCCACGTGAGACACACGTGTTATATATCACACGTGAAATGTAAGAAAACGTGCATTGCATATTGGACATACTTTCCGATGTTATTCTTTCCTTTGTTTCATCAAGCATCTTTACTGAACTGAAATAATTTTTCAAATCCCTTTCGTACAAATACCTAGATATCGACCGTTCACTGCATAGGTATAGGAAAAGTAAAAATCACAGGGTTATGTCTTAACATCTTTGCGGCTATAATTACTACACATTAATCATTTACGTAAATTTCCCATCTACTCAAAGTTCAAATTAGCAAAATCGAAATCCATAAACGGATTAACACGATCACATAGTGCAATATGTCAAAATCCACGTAACAGCACCTAAAATCGCATTAACATTTAGACGAACGCGCTATTTTCGGTCAAATTCACTTTCTATTAGGAACATCTACCGCTCATCATTTTACGATTTGCTGTTCTTAAAAAAAAAAACGCAACATTTATAATTATCGTGAATGCAATCTTCCCAGAGTCATGTGAATATACATGTATTTACGCAAGGATGATACTTAGGTTGGCTCGTACACATAATGAAGTAAATTTCCAGCAATAAAATAAGTCATTTTTTAGTCGACGAATGAATAAAAAAAAAGTTTTGCCGAAACCAGGGATCGAACCAGGGACCTTTAGATCTTCAGTCTAACGCTCTCCCAACTGAGCTATTTCGGCTCTGTGATGTTATGAACGCTGCTGCTAATCATTCTCGCAGAACTTATGCAACAAGTGTGTAAAGTGACCCTTTAATTTTATGAATGAATGAATGAATGCAAATTTTTGATAATTTTTTAGCAGAGGTGTCAGGCTGAATTACTCATAAATTGAGTGTTTTTTATTGGCGGAATAGTAATAATGTCTTGCGGGACAGTGGAGCGAATAGGGGTGCTGGGTGGGGTAAAAAAAGTGTAAAAATAGAAAAAATTCGGTTTATAAAGATGAATTTTGGTAAAAATATGTGTTATTGAAGTGAAACTTCTTTAGCGAGGGTAAAGTCAGAAAAAATGCTTATCAAAGTGAAACGCCCCTTTAAGCATGTTCCAGTATAGCTAGAGGGTTGAAATTTTCAGGACATGTAGCCGGGGTTAAATCGGGATCCTTGACGAAAAGCCAGGAAAGAGGGAGAAGAAAAAACTAAAATAATTCATTTCGGGAGAACGGGAAGAGCTCCGGGGTCGAAATTTTGATGGTAGGTGCGCCTTACGGGGGAACCATATATGGTGGAACCAAGGCTCCAATTTAAGGGGGGAATTTTGGGGAAAAAACCGTTTTTGCCGATATCTCTGCAACGGAGCCTCGGATCGAAAATCTGACAAGCAGCAATGACCCCGTTAGTGGGGTAGTTATACTCCCACCTCCCCGGATACGCAAAAATTTTCGAAAATATGGAAAAACAGTGAAAAAATTTAACAAAGTGTTCGGAAAATTAATAAAGGTATTATAAAACGAGGTCGGGATGGCAAAATTGGGGAAAAAATGCTTTATGAAAAAAATACAAAATTTTTTGGAAAAGTGGAAAAAAATTAAAAAAACGTACAAAAATGTTAGGAAAGTTAATGTCATACAAAACGAAATAAGAAAAGAAAATAGTAAAAAAAATTGTTCGGAAAGTTATATGAATATTATAAAACGAAATAAATTAATAGGAAAAAAAAAAGTTGAGAATCGCGGTTTTCGTCGAAAGAAATAAAAAAAAAATAAAAAAAGTGTTGAAATCGGGAGCAAAAGTTGAGAAAATAAAAGCTTAAAAAATAATAAAAGCTCAATTCCTTATATCGCTTTCAGAAGTTTCACTTCAGTTGTGTGCTTATGAAGGTGAAGCACGTAATTTTTTTTTAATAGATATTCCAGTGGCGTAACAAGGTTAGGGAAAAAGGGCTCCACTGTCTTATTGCGGTTGATTAAATTTTTATCATTATACTAATATTTCGCTTCGCTCGCTCCGGGGACGCAACAAAAAAAACTAACCCAAGGAATGCCCAAAATGAAAAAAAAGTAATAATAGATTTTCGGCCGTGTATTGCCTCTATTTCTAGTGCTTTTGTGAAGTAGAGCTGGAAATTTGTGTCAAAATTCGAACTTTGAGGACTTTTTGTCGGCTTAAATGTAGTGAATCCTCCGATTCTTTAAAATCAAATAATTTTGTTTAATTTTGAACATGCCTTTGAGTTTTTTTGGTTGCGCACTCGAAGCGGGTAGAGGGTAAAGCACGAAGTAAAATATTAGTAGAATGATAAAAATTTATAATCAACTGCAACATGATAGTAGATAAAGCCCTTTTTCCGTAACCTTGTTACGCCACTGGAATATTTATAAAAATAACACATATTTTTGACAAAATTCGTTTTTCCAAACCGATTATTTTCTATTTTTGTCTAAAAATTACGAAAAACGCTCAATTTGTCTGTTTCTAAGGAAAAAAAAATACAAAATCGGCCTGCCACGTCAATTAAAAAATGATCAATTTTTTTTCGACTACCGAAAAATAAGTATATGAAAAAATAAAAAGATTATTAAATTACTTTTTCTACTACCGTGCGTAAAATACTCACTTTACGCACTCTCTAAGATTCGTAAAATATACCTTTTTTTATGCAGTGCGTAAAATAAATTAGTTTACGCACTAGTGCGTGTGTACCACTCATGTGTAACGTACCTACCCTTTTTTTATTCATGGGATTGATATTCTCATTCATAAAAAAGGGTCACTTTACACACTTGTTGCATAAATAACTGTTCTACTACCTACTTTACGCACTCTTTAAGATTCGTAAAATATTCCTTTTTAATGCAGTGCGTAAAATAAATTACTTTACGCACTTACCTCCCACCTCACCGGATACCCAAAAATGTTTGAAAAAATGAGAAAAAATTGGAAAAGTTAATAAAAATATTATCAAACGAAATAAGAAAAAAAATAAAAAAAATAAAATAATGCGGTTTTCGGCGAAAAAAGGCGAAGGAGTTCAGCTACGAGATCGGGGATGGCAAAAACGGAAAAAATGCTTTATAAAAAAACAAAAAAGAAACTGAAAAAAACGTAAAAAAATTTTTGGGAAACTGATAAAATTATTATAAAACGAAATAAGAAAAAAAAACAATAAAAAAAGGAAAAATTGTTCGGAAAGCTAATAAGAGTATTATAAAACGACATAATGAAAGTTAGAGAAACGCGGGATTCGGCGAAAAAAAAAACTTGAAAAAAAGGAAAAAAAAATAAAAAAAAGTATCGTAACCGGGGGCAAAAGTTGAGATAAAAAAGCTTAAAAAAATAAAAACTCAATTCCTTATATCCTTCAGAAATTTCACTTTAGTTGTGTGCTTATAAAAGTGAGGCATAAAATTTTTTTCTCATATATTTTTCGGTAGTAGAAAAAGTTGTGTATGCTACTCATGTGTAAAATACCCATTTTTAATTCATGTGATTGTCTACAATATTCCCATGCATAAAAGAGTCACTTTACATACTTGTTGCATAGATAACTATTTTACAGATTAATTCAAAGAAAAAAATTAAGACAACTTGAAGCAAGTTAAAAATTTTTAATAATATTGAAATAGTAATTCATTTAAAAAATTGTTTTTTCTTTATGTCATTTCTATGCAACCGCTGAACCGATTTGAAACAAAATGGCACTGAATTAGAGCTTCAAAATAACTTTAATACGAGGTGTCAGAAGCCCCTTTCCATTTTTTTTTTTTATGAAAATTTCTACTGGGCAAGCTTTTACTTTTACGGTATAAAGTAGCAAACACTCACATAAAGTTCAGGTCCAAATCTGAAGAAAATTTGGCGTTTAAATGTTAGAAGGGGAGGGTACGTCCGCACTGGTCGTTCTATCAGCTGAAATGATTTAAATAGTTTTGATTAGTCACTTTAATGGATCGTTAATTATGTTTAGTATGTCATTAGCGTCTAATATTCGAAACACTAATTAATTTAACAATTACTGGTTCAAAGTAGTGATCCTAAATCTCGAGTTAAGTATCTAAATGTTGGGCGCTTAGTATGATTCGGCACTACACCCACGGCAGCGCTTGAGTGTCTTCCAAATCTGCCACCTCTCCAAATAGTACTGGAGAAGGAGCCCAGACGGGCGACGTATAGATTGATACAGGCAGTGATCAACATTCCGCATGCAATCATAGTGGTGCCCAACAGGCTGAAAAATTCCAATGAGCAGGACGGTGTGTTGGGTCTACCATCAGATGTTATGCCTACCAAAACTACCTATTACCATGCCTATGACGTCCTCCTACCAGAGAGGAACGAATGGGACAAAAGACTCTGAACATCTGAGAATAACAGAGAATAATTGGTTCTCTGACAGCTCTAAGACCAATGATGGTACAGGAGCCGCTGCATAGAATAAAGATGGTAACGTTGAGCTTAAGTGTTCCCTGGCAGACATATAACCATTTGACAGGCTGATGTTAAGGCCATTGATATTACTGCAGAGTGGCTCATTGATAGAAACTGGAAAGGCAAGTCAATCAAAATTTTCTCGGAAAGTCAAGCAGCTTTAAAAGCTCTTGAATCTAGCCGTTGTTCATCCAAGACATGGAACTGCCAGGACCTACTCACTAAACTAGGTAGAGAAAATAAACTTACACTGATCTGGATACCTGGACATATGACGGCAACGAAAAAGTTGATGTTCTTGTGAAGCAGACGACGCAACGGCCCTCATAGGACTAGAACCAGTACTGGGAATAGCTTATAATACAGCTAAAGAAGCCCTCTCCAGGTGGACACAAAAGCAATTTGTAGACAAATGGAGAGAGTTACCAGGCTTAACTAATTGAAATATGGCGGTGAATCTGCCATCAGGAGTGAGAACTGGACAACTTCTTCAACTTGTCCGACAGCTCAGGTACAGGCTGTAGTTGGCATGTACACTGGTCATTGTCGGCTAAGATGCCACATGAACAAGATAGGGCTCTCCGAAGAGACGGAATGCCGGTTGTGCTTGGAGGACGAAGAAACAATGGAGCATGTTGTATGCCACTGTCCAGCAATGGAAAGAACCAGACAAACAGTCTTTGGAAATTCTCAAATCACACTTGCAGATTTGAAAACTATCCACCCCAGAAAGCTGTTCGATTTCATGAAAAGGATCGAGCCTCTGGCATAGTGGAAACCACAGATGTGAGCCACAATAGACCAAGGATCGCAATGCAGGATCCTATTTGGGCCCACTCACGTGTACGAATACGAATAGTATGATTTCAAATTAGGTAATTCTTAATTGGCAGCCAGTGACGCACCGAAGGGGGCCCCGAGCTCTCAAGAGAAGGAAAAAAAATAAAGCCTCTGAACGTATGTAAAAAAAAAATCTTCGTAAATCAGAACAAATATTTATAAAAATAATTTTCATTGAATAGCTACCAGAAAATGTTTTTGTATTATTTTTATTAGTTATTGTCTTGCCCATATTACTTTTTTTTATTTTAATTCTCATGCCGCTGCCCACAACCAACACTCTTTGGCTTTTTTTCCAAAATTTAGCCTCGGTTCAAGGGGCCTGTAATTTAAATAAGTGCGCTTAAAATAAATACAAAATAAAAACATAAAACTACATAAAGCAAAAACTTTTTCTTATTATAAAAGAGCGTTTTTTTGTTTCTTTTTTTTTCAGATATCTTTGATTTAAAAAGTCTTTATAAATACATATCAACATCAAGAAAAAAGTTAAACACAGTTTGGAGGTTTAAACCCAAGAAATTAATTAATTCATAAGGTGCCTAAGTTCCTTTCGATTATTTCGCTCAATTTTCTTAACTTAACTTAACTTAAACTCGTAAAGTTCGTAATGTTGAGGTTGGAAAGTTCATAGTTGGTGAGGTTCAGAGTTCGGAGTTCAGAGTTCATTTTATGGCATTTATAAACATCACCAAGAAGTTGGGAAAGTTCATATTTGATGGGTTAAAACCCATAACCAATAGAATTTCGGGCATTACAAATTTGTAACCTGGTAACCGAGATTGTACAAAAATGGATAATTTTTAATTATTTCTATAAGTAATTTTACTCCATTTTTCAGATTCGGCCATTTTCACAAAAAAGTAACAATTAACAATAAAAAAAAAACAGTTGTGCGACTTCAAATGTCAAATCGGCTATTGACAGCGATCACGTGCTAGTACAGTTATTTCTCATTGGTTGAAACGAACTTTCCGAACTCCGAACATAAAATTTGGTTATCACTGAACTTTGCGAACATTCTGAAAATTAGCGAACTTTTCGCCAACTGAGTTTATAAATTGAACTGAATGATTTCATTAGTTCATCTTGAACTAAAATTTCAACTCCCAACTGAGTCTCAACATTGCGAATATTTCGAGTTTATAAGTGTTAGTTTGGGCGTGGTGTTCAAAATTTTTCGTCGGCGCGGCGGTGCTATTTGTTCAGCCGTCTCCTAGGAAAACATTTTTGGGTGCGCCACTGCTGACAACCACTTGGTTTTTTGGTATCTTAATCCTCTGAAAACACAAAAAAAAATTATTTGTATTATATCATAAATTGATTTTAGATTAAATTAAATCCTCTCGTCTTAAATCTCGAGGAGTCGAGCGTTAGCGACGCTCAGACTCAGACAATAGTGCCCGGTTTATAATATGCTATTTTTAGTTTAATAGCCTTGGTAATACAAAAACAAGTAAATCAGTGCTACAAATGATTGTAACATTAACCGAGAATGACAGCGAAATCAATAAAAAAAATAAATAAAAAAAAGTATGGACAAATAATTGTTATTCTAACATTTACAATTTTCTGTATGCTTGAAGCAAGGCATATATTGATTTTTTTATTATTTTTAATTGCTAAATATACTGCCGAAGTTTCCCGCTTATAAAGGCCTAAAAAATCAGAATACTTTTCTCAGAATGGCAAATGATTCGAAGATATAGACCTATACTGGCAGACTCCTAGATATAATTATAATATGTATAAAACATAACGAAGGAAAAGTAGCATTGCGCAGTCATTAAAATAAAGAACCCAAGTTCATTACTTCAACTCTCAAGTACAAGCCGCAAACATTGTCACAGGTGACTCTAAACAAACAAAATTAAAAAACAAATTAGGTAATTTTCAGTGGACAAACGAGAGGGTTGCCAAAACCTTGAATTATCTCAACAATACTACCGAAATTAGGTGCCTACAGGTTAGAATCGCATTTGCTTGTCGGTACTAATTAGAATTTTGGATGCCTTTCTACCAGGATGTGAAATACCACATGGAGTCGTTCACTTCTACTTCCTGTTAGTTTTTTGACAATTCTGTGCAATTTTTTGTCGACATATGACGTTTAACGTGGCCAATATATTTTTTATTGCAACTGCTTTATCTTTTATCTTATCTTTCTTATAAAAAATTGTATCGAAACTAGAATTGGGTAAAAGTCAGCTATGATTACGGAAGTCGAAAGAATCGGTCCTAGCCATTGCACTAAATCTATTATATAGTTCCGGAGTACGGGGTTATAGCCAGTGGCGGCTCTGTGTTATGTATTGTTGTACATTGATTTACTATATACAGAATGGCCCAAAAGTATATGGGACATACAGTTAGAATTTTATTTTGAATTTTATTCATTGATGGAGATGGCACGTCAAGAAGAAGAAGCATGCTATAGGACTTTACTAGAGTTCACCATCTTCAAGGTCAAAATCGAGACGTCCATTGAACCCCTCTGTATCCTTTTGAATGTTTGGATCACCAATCAATTCCTTGTAAAACTTTTCGGCATCTTTTGGGATAAGGTTAAGCAAAAATTTTAGTTTTTATCTGCTATTAGCTTCCAATTTGGCCATACCAACATAATTGGCTTCAATTGATGGTCTTCTTTTCTAAACTTATTTCTTGAGTTTCTTCGTGAAAGGAATATTTAACAACAATTTTGTTTCGACATTCCTATTGACGATTGTTTTTCCAAATTGGCAGTACCAAAGAAGTGTTCCTTTTACATCTTGTGATCGATCAGAAGCTTTTTTCGGTACATGCGCATTACATTCATGCAGCCTGTCAGTGAATATATACTTTGTTGAAGTTTCATGGCACATTTAATATAGCCTAAATCTGTATGACTTGCAGAAAGCTCTCGCCAAATATTGGTATTTGCCAGTCAAACCGTCAATGGGTTACGTAACTAATACAAAATAATCGAATATAAAAAGTAAAGGTCGCCGAACAATGCATTCGGCGTGTTGTAAACATGTTTCGTTATTGTTTACACGCTACTTTATGTAATTGAGACGGTAACAATGGGAATTTGACAGCCGTGTAATAAACACATAATTGGTAATAAAGATTTTACCACCACGGACAATTTGAAAGGCAAGAGAAGTGATTTAGAAATACCCTTTTAACGCATGCAGGGAGCTAAGAATATTTTCTTACTGCAGTTGCAGCATCCAGCAACGAACGAGTCTACAATTTTGGGTTTAGTGACACGTGACTCTCAAATTTTGGACTTTAATTATCTGCTGCTGATTAATCATTACCAAATGATACAATATTACAAATAACTATAGTTATAAATTGGCTTTATTGACTTCGACCTTCTATTTTCACATCTTTTTCAAATGTTGCCATTCAGCAAGTAAACAACACTTTCAAATGCTGAAGAAATAGGTGCTTATCAATAACAATAAACCGAGCGATACAAACATCTGGTCCTAATAAATTTGACGAATCAATCAATAACAATATTTTTGCTGAAGAAAAGTGGATGCCAATTGCTGGGAATTAATCACCTTCAAACTAACGTTTAATAGCTGTTATTCTATCAACACGACATTCTAAATCTATTATTTTTGTTATAAAGGTTCAATTTTACGATACACGTACAGTGTTTATTATTATATCCCATCAATTGCTAGTTATATATTTGTCATAAATCACTTATGAAATTTTATGGTTATTTTAATAATTTTATTATTGCGGATGTGTTGAAAGACATAAATTTTTTAATTACTTTTAATTATTGCAACAAAGTTTGCTACAGTTCAATATGGAAAAATCTGCAGTTTAGTTAAGGCCCGGCCCCTTTCTGGGGGCTCTACCGCTCTTGTGCGGCCCCTAACTCATAATCAGAAAACATACGTACTTTTAAAAGTTTAATATTCTCGTTGAAATAAAGTAACATTTTCAATTTTCTATAAATATGACATACACTCGATTACTTATGACATTGTATGTTGAGGTTGATGATTGTGATGTTTCTTTGCGTGATGTTGGAATTTCTGATCACCTCGGACAGCTAGTTGCCATTCCTGTCGCTTTTGGCAATGCTGCTCATGACAAGGCCAGGGTAACATGCAGGCCATTAACACAGATAGGTAAGCATATGTTCTTTGATTTGGTGGAGGGTATAGATTGGAAGTTTTTAAATGAGGATTGTGGTACAGATGAAAAATGCTCAATATTTCTGAATGTATTGACACAGACATATCATGAGGCATTTCCAATAAAAAACTTTGTCAAAAAAAGCAATCAGGCTCATAAGTACTACAAACTGGTTTGATAATAACCTAAAATCAATGCGAGAACACCTGCATCTTCTAAATGATTTTTGTAGGCAGTATCCTTCCCCGTGGTTAACTAATTACAGGAATGAGTACAGAAAGTGGTATAAAACCCAAATTACCACCACTAAGAAAACTGCAAATAATAATCTGATAAAAAATGCCCCAAATCCAATAAGTTCCATGTGGAATATTATTAATGAATATCGTGGAAAGTCACAAAAATCTCGGACTGAAATATCCATCAGCCCTGATAGTTTCAATAACTTTTTTGTAAATGTTGCTGGTGACCTTCAGCAGAATCTTGATAGCTCCAATCTTAATCCTCTAGAAGATAATAACTTTAACACCCCTCAAGAGATATATCGTTTCACGGAGGTCACATTCATTGATATGCGTGACACTATGAATTCACTAAAAAATAAAAAAGTAAAGACGTGTATGACTTCAATGTTAATCTTATAAAAAATATAAAAAATCTTATAATTAGCCCACTAACCAAGCTCATTACTTTATGCTTTATAGAGTCAGTCTTTCCTAATGTATTTAAAGAAGCCATGGTGGTACGAATTTACGAAAAAGGAGATAAAATCAACATCACAAATTACAGACCGATTTCTCTATTTCCAATCTTTTCAAAAATATTCGAGGAGTGTATGGCATCACGTATTCACGGTTCTTTGAGTCGAATTATATTTTTACTGATTCTCAGTTTGGCTTCAGAAAGCAGCGAAGCACCACATCAGCAATAATGGAGTTAGTGTCTCTTCTCTTGGAGGCCTTTGAGAACCGTAGCTTTGTGTCTGTGACCTAAGCAAAGCTTTTGATTGTGTTTCTCATAGCGTACTCCTGAAAAAGCTTAAACTCTAAAGTTTGTTCAATACAGGTTCAATGTTACGTCATCATGACACCAAGCGTATTCTTATGGGATTTGAAGGTGTCATCATTATGACATAACATTGTACCAGTATTGAACAAACTATACAACTTTCACATGAGCAGTATTGCCTTAATAAAAAGTTACCTTGAAGGTAGGTTTCAGGCTGTACGGGTGGGAGGAATGACGTCCGCAAAGAGGGAGTTGACTGTGGGAGATCCTCAGGCGTCTGTTCTGGGACCTCTTCTATTTTTAATATACATCAACGATCTTCCTAACATAGACCCCAGTACGCACTATACTATCTTTGCAGACGACACCACCTTTTCCCGTGTGCATGAGAATTATAATGAGATGAGGGAGGCTGCTGGGGCGGCGCGAGCAAGAGCAAATGAATGGTTTACATCTAACCAACTTTTCTTGAACAATGAAAATCCCAAAACATGATATTTTCTATGAGACAAATTCCTTCAGACTCCGGTACTAGGACTGTTAAATTTCTTGGGGTACTTTTGGATCAAACCCTCCGATGGGACGTCCATATTGCTATGCTCTGTAAGAAACTAGCAACTAACATCTTTGTATTGCGCAACCTATCACAATGCATTTCTCAGACTGTCCTGCGTCAGGCATATTTCTCCTTATGTCATGCACATATTGGATACTCAATACAAGTGGTATGGGGCCACAGCAGTGCTGTGTCCAAAGTTTTTGGCCTGCAAAGAAGGACCCTAAGGGTTATTGCAGAAACGTCTTACAGGGATGACTGTAGACAGGACTTTATAAACAATGAAATTTTAACTCTACCATGCTTATTTATTCTGGAAAACCTACTATATGTTAGGACTCACGTTGGGCAATACACTGCTCATGCATCTGTTCACTCGCACGATACGCGTTATAAACAAAATCTGGTACTAAACAATTGGCGGCTAAAGAGGTGTCAGGATGGCCCCGGACATCTGGCAGCCCATTTCTATAATAAGATTCCTATAACGATAAGAAATCTGCCTATTAAAGATTTTAAGAATAAAATCAAAAACCTTCTCATCAGTCTGGCATTCTATTCTTCAAATGAATATATGACCTGTGATATAAACGAGATGGTATAGCGTTTTTTTTAACTGTCACCCGTTTATATCAATGTTTTTTTTAATTTGTTTATTGTTGTTAAACTGTCTTGATTATACTTTTAATGTCTAATGTAACAGTAGGGGTTGTTTGCCTCAATACTGCACCCCTGTAGTTTGTTGTTTCAAATTTTTAAATTTATACATAATATGTTGAATATGTATTTTATAACATTTTTATTTTATTTTTTAATATTATATTGACTTTTGTGAGTACTATGTGTATGATAACACAAATAAACTATTTTGATTTTTTTTTCATTTTGAGGTTTACACAAAGCTTATTTTCTATTGATATTAATGCTAATCTGGAAAGTCGCCCTTGGGATGTATATATTCCGAGATAATTTTCTATAATTTTTAATTTCAAAAATGTTCTCTCACCTGTTGCCACACACAAGAATGGTATTGTCCTATATGGATCATAGTATATAGTACATTAATATTTCTCCAATTAATTTTGTGTAAAATCCATATCTCGCTGTAATGGTTTGACTTAACGATAACCTTATATCTCTGTGTCCGCCGGAAAAAGGGAAGGAAGTCACACGCATGCTTGCCTCAACTAAAAGTGAATATTTGAAATTAGGTGGCTTTCAGGAGCTTGAACTTCAATTTTGCTTCAAGAATATGCTTGTCGATAACATTGAGCTCGCGACTAATTTATTCAAACTGTATACTTAGGTATGCAAAAATGTTGGCTCAAAATCAAGCGACATACTAAAGTGCATCATCCATCATCATCATCATCACACAGCCATCATCTAGACCACTGCTGAACATAGGCCTCCCCTAACTTTGCCCAATTTCGTCGAACTTAGGCTGCTTGTACCCAGTTGGTCTTTACTCTTTTAATATGGTCGGTCCATCTCGTTGGAGGACGTCCTCGTGATTAATGCTATATCATTTGCGAATCGCAGATGATGTAAGTGCTCATCGTCAATGTTGACACCTGGTGAGTCCCAATTGACTTCCTTACATACTGCCTCCAGCAGAGTCGTGAAAAGCTTGGGTGAGATTGTGTCTCCCTGTCTTACTCCTCTTCGCATTGGAAACTTATTTGTGCCAGAATGTGCCCTAACACTACCCGTTGCTGTTACATAGATATTTTTCATGAGCGATATATATCTGTGGTCAGTTCTACATGCTGCCAAGGCTTCCAACATTTTGTCTTGATGGATAGAGTCAAAGGTTTTCTGATAATCGACGAATGTTAGAATTAGGGATTTGTTGTATTCTCTGGTTTTCTCAATTAATATTTTTATTACCTGAAGATGGCCGTTTGTTCCAAACCCTTTACGAAAACCAGCCTGTTCTTTGGCCTGATATACATCTAATTTAGGATCCAGACGATTTGTTCTTATTCTGCTAAAGAGTTTGAGAGAAGGCTAATAGGGCGGTAGTTGCCCAGGTCAGTGGTACTCTGGTATCACCCTTCTTATGAAGAACAACAATAGCAGCATTATGCCACTTGGTCGGGGCTACACCCTGCAAAAGGCATTCTCGAGGGCATTCTGTGAGCATTTTACTAAGAGCCCGCCGGACACATCTTCCTCCCAATCTAATTGCTTCTATATCACTATTACATCGTCATCCGGTGCGCTACTTTTCTTCATTTCTCTAAGTGCATTTTCAATCTTGAAGGTTGTTATATCTGGGATATCTTCAGATCCTTGATTCTGTACATGGGATATGTTCGTATTTCGATGTCTTAGTGATGATTAGTGATTTTGCCTTCTTCGTTCTTTAACTTCGTAACGATTTTTGGGCCAGGATTCATATTTCTCCTCAGAACCTTCAGACTTCTGTTCGTTTCTATCACTGATTATATTTCTCTAGAATTGCAACTTCGTGTATTTATGAAATTCTCTTCATTCATCTAGATTTTCATTATGTTTTCCTCTCATCTCCCGTCGTCTTTCGAGCAAATTTTTAGTTTCTATGGTGAGCTTTTCTGGACCTTTCCTTCTTTTGATACTATGTCGTTCTTGTGCGTTTCTAAATGTATCAGTCAGACCAAAGAATATTATATGCTACGCAAAAGAATATTCTTTGGTCAGACTAAAGTTACATTATTTTAAATGAAACACCCTACTGTAACGATCAGAAAATGATAACATACTGCTATTCAAATTTTAAGATTAATTTTCGTTTACTATTCTGTTAAGAATGGTACTGAGATTTGTTTATATATTAATTAATTTTCAAAAGAAAGCCACACACAAGGATGGTATTGTCATATATGGATCATAGTATTATATATTAATACTTCTCCAATTAGTTTCGAGTAAAATCCATGTCTCGCTGTAATGGTTTGACTTTCTATTTTGACGATATCCTTATATATCTGTGTCCGCCGGAAAAAAAGAAGGAAGTCACACGGATGCTTGCCTCAACTAAAAGTAAATATTTGAAATTAAGTGGCTTTCAGGAGGTTGAACTCCAATTTTGCTTCAAGAATATGCTTGTCGATAGTATTGAACTCCCGCTTGATATTTCCACTTGAATGAACTCATAGTTAATCAATTTTATAAAATAAATACCGTGCAAGGGTATAGTGAATTCTAATTTTGATACATTCTGAATTTGTTATTGGAGTTACTTCAATTTATTGATCGAATTCCTAGATCGTCGGTCCTCGCTTTCCATGTTTAGAGGCGATAGAGGAAACTAAAAGGAAGCTGCGTCTTACCTCCTTGTTCGTCCGCAAATTCGTCATGGTAAATGTGGTAAGCCGCAGCGTGAGCTAGAAGTTGTACTCTAACCAACACCAATAGAAGCCAAATCAGGTGCGTAGACCTTAAAGATCGAACATTATACAAAATCATCATAAAGTCTTACTTTAGGGTAAATTTTATTTTCTTTCTTCTACTTCCGTAGCCAAGCGTACAGGTTCTTTTCGGGTCGTTGATCGTGGCTCACAATTGGACGTACGGTCCCAAATTCTCGAACACAATTCTGGCCTATTCACGGAAACGGTCTGCGGTAGAGTCGTTGAGTCAACCGCCTTGATCGCTGAGCATTTGGGGCAAGTCCCAGTGGTAGAGGGACCATGGGAGTGATATCGGCTTCCAGAAGTGCCTGCTAATTTACCAAAATTCTTTAATTGAAGAAACGCCCGAAGAAATAAAATAGTTCTGTAGAAAACAGTTATTTATCTAGCACCAAGGGTTATCTTTTTGTTAAACGTACCTAAACTAGATATTTAAAGTAAATTGATTTTTACGGGGACTTATGAAGAATTTACACACATTTTTCTTAAGAATTTTAATTAATTCTGTCTGGAATTTAAGTCCTTATTTGATATTTTAATTGGTAATTATAGATTTTTCCTTAATTCTGAATTTTAAATTTGAGATGAAGTTTACTTATGCCTCTTAAACTCAGACAAAGAAATTTCTGTTAGTTCTAATATTATCGATTTTGCTAAAATATTACATTAAAATTCGGAATTAAGATTAATTCTGGCTTTCAATCTCTGAATTAAGTATTTTTCCATCATTCAAATTTAAATATCGTAGTTAAATCTGAATTTTTAACTCTGAGTTTGATGTTCGGAATTATTAGAACCTCGAACTGTGATATTTATATTTTATTTCATATTTTATATAAAATTATCTATTTATCATATTTTACCAGAAAGATATTTTTGTAAAAATCTGTTCTACATTTTAAATGAACTTTTATATGTTTTATATACATTTTAATATTTTATAAATTATCAGAAACTCTGAATTAATATTTTGACCTTAATTTTGACCTTTGAACTTAAAATGAATATTTTTTTTCTAATATTTATATTTCATTTTATATTTTATACAAAATAGATCATATTTTATCAGCAATTTCTTCAAAAATATTTTTTTATATATTTTATATATTATACTCGCATTTTATATTTTATCAAAAATTCAAAAAAAAAAATTTTTATTCCGAATTCTGTCTTTTAGCTCAAAATTAAAGATTTTTTTCTGACATACGTATGTATTTTATTTTATATTTTATGTAAAATATTTATTTATCGTATTTTACCACAAATTTTATCAGGATCGCTGTTTTTATATTTCATATTATTTTTAAATCAATATTTATATCTTTTATATATATTTTCATATTTTATATTTTGTCAGACACTCCGAATGAATATTTTATCTCTATTTATGGTTTTTTAACTCGAAATTTTTGATTTTTTCGAAGTTTGCGTTTTATTTTATATTTTATATAAATTATTTTTCATGTTTTCACAGCAATTTCATCAAAAATATCGTCTTTATATTTTATTTTATATTTTAAATCAAATATCATATTTTTATTTATATTTTTAGGTTTTATATTTTATTAGAAATTCTCAATGAATGTTTTATCTCTAATAATGACTTTTAAACTCAAAATTAATTATTTTAATTTGATGATTGTATTTTATTTCATATTTAATAAAAAGCATTTATTTATATCAGCAATTTCATGGTAAATATTATATTTGTTTTTTTTATAATATATTAAATAAAATTTTATATCTTTTATATATTTTTAAATAGTTATTTTATCAAAAGGTCAGAATGATTACTTTATCCCTAATTCTAACTTTGAACTCAAATTTAATTATTTTTTCTGATATTTGAATTTTATTTAACATTTTATATAAAATATTTATTTATCATACTTCATCAGAAATATTGTTTAATATTTTATTTTATATCTTCATTCAAAAAGAATATTTTATCCATCAATCTGATTTTTGAACTCGAAATTAATAACTTCTTTTGATATTTGTATTTTATGTTATATTTTATATCAAATATCATATTTTGCCAGATATAGTGTTTTATATTTTCAATATATATTTGTATGTTTTGAGATCATTTAGGAATTGAAACTTTTCTGTATTTAGTTCATTTGAGCGCTTCTTGACTTTCCTAGATGAAACGGGATTGATTAGGGCCTTTAAAAGTGTCTCACAATATGCGACCTTGGGATAATTAATCTTGCCTTATTTTATAGATGCTAATTCATAATGGAAGTTATTTGTTTATTTATACCATCATTAAATCCCATATTATTTCGGTTATAAATTGATTTTCTGTAATATCACATTTATTAATTTCTTTGCGCGGCTATCACATTTCTGAAATCGCACTGTCATCTGAATTTGACAATTTTGCCTTCCGCGTATCATAGTATGTTTATGATGCTGTTCAATCAACTAGAAATGAGTGCTCCGAACCACTACGCTATCGATCTAAGGACGAAAAATATTTGCTTCTGGGATCGTTGCCTTTGCCTAAATTAAAGGGTACAGGTGCAGTATGGAGCACGGGCTATGAGTTAATTAGTTGAATCATTTTGATTTATTTTTGTTTTGAATTGATTTAACTTCTGGTTTTATTGTTTATGTTTTTCTCTGCGAAGCTCAAGCCAAAACCAGTTCCAAATTACATCTTGGGGCTTTTCTGCCTTCTACAAGTTAGTGGCCCCTACTTCCTACTCTCCGGCATTTAAGCTAGGACCTAAGTTGCACGCTTCGAACACATCTCGTATCCTTAAATGTAAATTTTCATTATTTAGACCGAATGGCATTCTTTTAAATTCGTAAAAACCTGATTCTGTAGCGATTCTTCTAATCTTAGATGAACCTATTTTCGGGGACTTCAATTTTTCTCATTTACTGTGTGGTAGAATTGAAAACTCCTAAATTTGACAGAATGAAGTAATAGTATCATGTTAATGTTTAGCCTGCGCGATATTCATGATTTGTTCTACAGGATGTTTATTATAAGCGTCCAAATTCGCAGATCTTCAAATTAAGGGATCCCGTATACTATATTATCACATATTGTCCCCAGAAGTCTTGGTGAGCTATAGCTTTTTAATTTTAAGTGCGGTGCCCTGTAGATACAATTTTATGTACAGTGATTTCTCGGTCAAAAAAAAATTAGCATTTAGTTAGTAACCAATAATCTATCTTATAACCGGAAGCAAATAAATCGTTAAAACCAAGATAGTACGTATGTACTAGATATATGTCATAAAAAGTGCAATTATATGCATTAGACCATGGAAAATATTCTGTGGCGTTTTTCGCTTAAGAAAGGCAATTTTAGACAGTTTTTTAAAATTATGGTGATTAGTACACGCAATAAGATCCTCCCACACAAAATCGTGATTCCATAACATTTGCAACAGTTTGCAAAAACGAAACGAAGAAAAAATAAATAAAAGGCGAAACGATCGACCGCAAGTCTTGCAGACAAATTCGCGGGGACCCGTGCCCACCGTACCGTACCATTGTTTGTTCAAATCGGGTTCTTTTGTTTTTCGCTTATGTAACGTCAGTTGCGTGATCTAGATCGTTTTTCTCTCGCTGGCATATCGAGGGAGCTGAAAAATCAGTGGTCATAAGTAGGCAGTAACCCTTAAGTCCAATTCTCGTTAGTTTGGGTTACATAAAACGCTCATTAATATCTACACAGTACAGTTTATGTTTATAAGAAAAGGAATAATTGCTTCACATTTTTTTTATTTGGATATTTGAGCAATTGGTCCATTTAAAACTGTGTAATCCCAATGGCTTGAGATATGAGATAGTAGTATAAATTAGGGGACCGATGCTAATGCTCAGCTGGAGCTGACATGTCCTTCATAATAAAGAAGTGAAATTTATCCCGGTTGAGGATTGTTGCGCCGCTCTCACAACTACAAATTTCTGTCAAGTGATATGGAATTTTCTCCCCAGCTGAAAAGAGATGTGAAGCGTACTTCAATTCACATTGCAAGATTCCATTAATTTTGCCTGGACTTTACAAACGTCACCTAAAAATGTGCTACATAAGAGAAACACATATAAGTAATTCGGGGGTTACAAGTGGAGTAAAATATATTGCGTCCCCTAGAGCAGGCTCTCAAACTATGTTCCCTTGAACACCACTGTTCTGCTGAACCTGGACAGGTCTTTGGCGACAATTTGGAAAACTTTAATACACTGCAACACATTTAAAGATATCCGAATTCTCCAATGATACTGTTTTGGCTACTCACTAAATAGATGGCTGAATAAAGCCATCGATACTATTCAATACGATAATTTTATAGAGGGTAATATCCCAAGTGCATCTAGTTTTTCCCGAAAAAAATCTGAAAAATGCTATTTACTGAATCAAATGACTTAGAAACGAGTATTGTAATTTGTCCATACAAAAAATTAGATGCACGAGGGATGCGTGCGACGTGCATTGAAAGGATCTGGAAGTATGAGGGGTCGCAACGGGCCCAACCTAATATTTTTTCTGCGACAAGGGGGACTCAAGGGGTCCAGCCACGTAATTTAAAGATTCTGGAGTCTCTTCTGCTAGAAATTTGTGTCTTCGGTACGCAGATGCTCAGATGTCTCCTGAGCCAAGAAAATAAAAGAGACTGCCATTTAAATTATATTTGCTGAGATGCTTGCCAAAAATTTTTTCCGACAGGTCCTGTAACATATTTTTTTACTTAACCCCTTCCGCTCTAGGCTGATTTTTCTAGGTATAAAGCTGTATACCACCAAATAATTTTTGTCCAAAATTTATTTTTGGAAAGTTATTATGTAGAATAAAAGAGTTTTAAACAATTTAATTTTGTACAACAATTTATAGTTCTTATCAGAATATCCATATGTGGATATAGGGGTAATTCAGAATATCCACTTTTGGATATCTATTTCTTACCAAAATATCCGTAGGTCACAAGCAAGTACAAAACCACGTGACCTTCCCTCTATTCTAAAAATACACTAAATAACAAACCATCATTGCCGTTGCGTTAGCACCACATTAGTGAACACCGACCTTGAGCCATTTACATTAGTCCGGGCGTTTTTTGAAAAAAAAAAATACCATGATATCCCCGTATGGACATTCTAAATTAATCCACCGAGTCCTGAACCACTTTTTCCAAGTGCGTTATTATCCCGTATATGAATAACCATATGTGGATATTGTGGTAAATTTCGCTATACTTAGAAATATCCACATGTGGATACGATGGAGCGGAAGGGGTTAAAAATCTTTGTTGACGCAAGAATTGAATATTATGATTGGTCCAAATTAATGCGAGTGAAATCATCAACTTAATGCGATACTTTTATCTTCCGCATCTGGCAACACTACCCGACCATCAGCTGACAACGACAGTTGCCAAGACTGATAGAACGGTTAAATAATGTTCATAAAATTGATTTGAAAAAAACAATTTGAAAGTACGTATTCAATATTCATCATCATAACAGTGTACAAAGTCTGCAAGAAGTTTGATTAGTAAGTTGTTTTTGTGTGAAAACTTCTTTAGGCGCGTTCAGGAAATTTTTCCTGGTCAGTCTTATTTACTAATAAGACTGACCTGTATACGCGTAGACAGAATTTAAAGCTCATTCGGGTAAAGTTGACTTAAGCTAAGCTAGAGGGAGAGAAACAGTCAGTAAGAACCATAGATAATACGTCAATGGTAAGAACATATTTAAGGCATTTGGATCACCCGGTACATCTTGTCAGTTTTGAAACAACCCATACCCGGGGCATGCATTTACATGTCAGAAGTAAAGGCTTAGCTGTGATAGTCATAGATTTATTAATACCATTTTTTGATAGCGCTTGCGCAAATGGTCGGTTAGAACCTAAGATTATGTTGTGTTTGTAGTAGTTGTTATAGAGTATGATACACGCTTGTTTCCTATTAAACAGATAATTGCCTACCCTTCTAGGACCACCTCTCTTGCTTGCCGCTCTAAGTTCTATGCCTAACTAAGCTAATAATTTAAATCCGCCCTGAAAATAGACTGCCTTCCTAATCCTAAAAATAAAAGTCATTGGATGCCAAACAACTAGTCTATTTGCCACATAATTAAAATACGCTATCTCACTCGCAGGTAGATTTTCTTAATGTAGAAGAGGACACGTAACTATAACATTCGTAAAGTACAGTTGACAATTACCTAAGACAACGATTAAACTAGAACAAGGTGAGACAGAAAGATCTTGTTATTTTAGCCATTGATATGTCAAAGCAATAAACAGGTGAAAAACTAGTACAAATTAACCTAAGCTAATTAATCTAAGATAGGTCTCTCACATAAAATTGCAGAAATTAAACAATACAGTGTAAAATGCAGCAGTTACAATAAATGAATAAATTAATAGATGATAAGTCAAGATCACAGCAAGAAATGTAACCGTAAAATTTCAAATTTAATAATAAAATGAGACAGGAATGCAGGGACTAACCCAAACTATTCCAACTAACCCAAACTGACTATGCACGGACTACCCATTTACAGATGTCAGATATTCTGGGCTCAATAACACCCGTGTTTGGTAAAGTTGCGCGGTTGTAGCTGGTATAACATATCTTTTTGGCACGCAGCCAACGGGTCGAGATTTTAGCAACGTGCTCTGAAAGGATCTGAGAGTATGGGGGGATGCAACGGGTCCAAGCCAATATTTTTTCTGTGACAAGGGTGACTCAACGGGTCCAGCCCCGTAAATTAAAGAGCCTGAAGTCTCTACTACTACAAATTTGTGTTTTCGGTACGCGGCCGATAACTGACATCTCACAGGATTGAAATCCAGTCATTCTTTTCTGCGACAAGGGAGATTCAACGGCTCCTGCCTTGTATTTTTTTTATATATATTTTTCCTTTTTGCCTGGGATGTATCGTTATCGTCCATTTGCCATATAAAGCCAATCGGAATAATGTAAATATTATCCAGACACAAAATACAACACGCGTTAACGATAAGTAACAATACCGTCTGAATTCGTGCAAACGGGCCGTCGATTATTCTACTCTTTTCTATTCGGATTAGGGCCTGCATTTTATACTCGTAGTGAAAACTATGCTTATCCTATACTTATAAAAGTATATATTATTATTATTATTATAAAAATGTATTATTCTCTTAAAGTTGAGCATTACATTTTAATTTGTTGTAATTTCAACCTGTTATATAGGTTCTAATGTAGTGCCTTTGGTGTTTCTTTATTTAAACAAAATAGTGTGTATTTTATATTTTTTTATTCTTGCATTTTTTATGTATTTTATATACTTCTTAATTCTTGCATTTTTTATGCATTTTAATTTGACTTGTGTAAATATTGTATATTTTGTAGTGCCAATATTATGATTATTATGACTACTGTCGCACAAATAAATTATTATTATTATGATTATTTTGGCACCAATAAATTATGATTATTATAATTATCTTGGCATCAATAAATTATGATATTATTATTATCTTAGATATACGGTATCACCAAGAGTCGCGCTCTCTTATTTTGCATGGCAAGTTTTACTTAGTCTTACATATTGTCCTGTCTCGCTTTAACCTGATCAATTTGAGATAAACTGGAAATACGTTTTGGGGTAAATCCCTGATCAGTTCTAAATTAAGTAAATAAATCTAACTATGCTTAAAAAATTAGCTGTGCGGTTCTTCTCGTAAACAGCCCTTTTATCGCCACCCTGTCTACAACTTATTGCATCTAACGGTGTTTCTCGTGCCAGATGTCTCTTCGCAAAGAGATCTACAATGTTAGTCTATTAGCTCGCCCTCGAAGTAATAGAAAGATATTTTGGTCAGTAATCCGTTGGTTTTATGAGTTGCCACGCGCTTTTCTTTCGAAAAAGAAATTCTGTTTTTTTTTATTTTTTTTTTTCATTTTGAAAAGTTAGAAGAATTAAAAAGTAAGATGTTGAATAGCTTGTGGAGCTATGACGAGCCCCACCAAGAAAAGAGTAAACCACCTACCGAACTTCGACCAGATCTCCTTCACTTGATTGGGCACGGGGCGGGATTAAAACGCAAAGTCCTGCAGCAAGCTTTTAGGCGTGCGTGCAATTTGCCGCGGCTCCGACGTGAAGTTCTTTGGGCGCCACCAACTTCGACACGGACCGAAGTGGAAGTCCCCGCGATGTTCCCGGAACTTGCTACAAAACCCCCGTTCTTGAAACCCCGCCGCGCCGGTAGAGAAAAAAATTAACTAAACTAAAAAAAAAGGAAAAAGGTCTATACGCTCAACTATTGTTGAGCCAAATGAAACGCTGCAAAATCAATTTAACGCTTTAATCTAAAACAATAAAAAAAACAAACCGGGGAAGTATAAAAACAGGAAAAAGGGCCGCAACAAAAAAAAACCTAAGGCCCTGACGAATATAGGCTGAAGGCCGTAAGAGCTATCCTTAATATAAAATCAAATGGCGGTAGGAAAAAAAACAGGTGATTGAATCAGCCAAAAAAAACTAACTAACAGATCAATCAATACAAACCCCCAAAGAGGGAGGGATTAAACTTATCAAGACCCGACGTTGTGTACACACGTCCGCTAAAGAATAGCGCGTTCTAAGCTAAACACGCAAATAAGGAGAGCAACTTATCTGTACCGTCCTAAATTCACTGTCCGGATGCCACTCTCCAGCTGGGCGGCACTTCCCAATCTAATGGGCAGCCAGGCTAATCTAGAAGGCTCAATCGGCAGGTTCAACCTGGCCCGACGTCTCCCGACTCCCTCTCGGATAGTTTAGCAAACTTCTGCCCCGGGGGAGCGGCCCTTTGTAAAAATACGAAGGGCCCAAATAGGCAAGACACCAAGAACTAACGGGCTGGCTTCATACAAAGAGACACCGTCGCAACCAGAAACAAATCCTCTTCTCGAGTCTTCCGTAAACACTATAGCAATCCAAACTAAATTTACCAATCACAACGGACAATTCTGAGGTTAGTCGATAAAATCCGCCCAAACTAACTTGGCGAGAACAAACTTTACACATCGACTACCTCACCTGGCCTTTTAAAGTCGAAAAAGAAAGCCCGAAGCCTTTCCAGCTAACACGATCTCGCGAGCATAAGAGTCGTCGCAGAGATTTTTAGACCTTCCAAAACGCCGGCGCAAATACCCAAACCCACGATCGTACCATGTACTGAAACGCGGGTACTACCGGGGCTGGACCAAACTTAACGACAAAAATTATAATCCAAATCTGAACGTTACAGAGTTAATTAAATTCCCTGCTGCGTAAAATTTGATCGCATTTAAATTTGAAATTTTTACTATGCCTTACTTGAAGAGGTTTTAACGATTTACTGTCATCCCTGAGTCTACTCGAAATTTTACCTGCCCTTTGCGACAAGAAAAATGGGGATCGAACCCTTATGTACCCGTGTCCCCAGCATATAGAATTACGTAAAATTAAAATAATCAAAATATAAATGTTGCATAATAGAGCTGGTTCTCACATGGAATAGTACACATGGAAACGTTTTTGTTCCAGCAATCAATCCACAACGTTTCTACATACAGTAACATTAGAAGTAGGATGAAGAAAACTATCAGAAGCAAGAAAAGAGAATAAATACGCAGAGCTAGATCGTAGCAGACAGCAAGGTAATATAAGACAAGGAGGAGGTAACTCAAAGAAAAGGTTTAGACCAAGGACTCTAACGATACTAAATAGCAGTAATGGAGATCTGATAAGTGGGGAAACGGAAATACTGAAAGCCTGGAACGAAGATTTTAGCAAACTTCTCAATCGGTCGGACGAAAAAACACAGAACCGCTTGACTTTCCAAACAGCAGAAACAAACATAGAAGCACCTAGTCTGGTAGAAACTATTGAAGCTATCAAAAAACTTAGAAATAATAAAGCACCTGGACGGGATCGGGTACCGGCAGAATGTCTAAAATATGGTGGAGACATACTTCATAGAGCTATACACCATTTGATAACACGTATTTGGAATGAACAAATAATCCCATCGGAATGGAAGGAGGGAATGATCATATCAATACATAAAAAAGGCGATAAGATGATATGTACAAACTTCCGTGGAATCACTCTCCTCAATTGTGCCTATAAGGTCCTGTCAAACATATTGCTGAGCCGAATAACACCATAGGCTAGTGAAATTGTTGGTGAATACCAATGTGGATTCCGTAGCGGAAGATCAACAACGGACCAACTGTCGATAAGACAGCTACTTGAAAAGTGCTAGGAATTCAACAGAGATCTCCACAATCTATTTGTGGATTTCAAACAGGACTATGACAGTGTAATCCGAATCCGAATAATTTTTGGACCGGTTATTAACCAGCGAATATAGAAAACGGACCAATAACGAACTCTCTCAACTATACCAGACATAGTACAAGAAATAAAATCCAACCAACTAAGATCGATCGGCCACGTCCAGCGTAGTAACAACAAAAGGCTTATAAAGAACATATGGGAGGAAGCCCCAACAGGAAAGAGACCCCTGGGAAGACCTAAGCTGAAATTTAGAGACAACATCCGCAAAGACTTGCAAATAATGGGAATTGATAACTGGGAAAATGTTGCCTTAGATCGCACTCGATAGAGAGAGGTGGTTCAAGCAGCCAAGACCCACCCATGGTTGTAGTGCTGCAGTGTCGTTGTTGGGAGTAAATTTTGAAGGTGGCGAAACACGACGAGAGGCCGCGCTGGCAGGTCGCGGTGGCTGCGACACACGAGCTGGTGGAACGAAAAATGGCCGCGACACACGAGCTGGCGGAACGAAAAATATGATAATATCTCATAGATCCATGATATGTATTTTAATTTATCTCCTGATAAACATGTGTGTATATACGTAAAGTGAGGAAACAATAATTCGAAACAAAATTGGGGGATGTATGTTGTATGTATAGTTTTCTATACATTTTCTTAATATATTATTTGATTTCTCAAGCAAAAATTAGTAATTTTTTATTTAGGCCATCCCTTTTTGTTAATTGGGTGGTATATTTAAAAAAACTACTTTTTAACCAAATCCGTAACCATATGTATAAGGCTAGGACGTTTCACTTCAGATATGCGCACATAGTGCACACGCTTTTTTCCATTTCTCCTTCAGATTGTATTGTTGGATGACTTCGAGTGGATCGCGGCATTTTGACTTACTAACTTAGAGATCGATGTATTGGCTGTATTAGTAATGTAACTTTACCTGTAGATCTATGGATCTATGGATATCAGCCGATTAACGTTGTCCGGGCGACACAGCACACTTCCATATTTGAAGCCACATCACCCACAGAGTCATGGCGAATCAAGTCACGGTATATGAAATTAATGGCTGGGGGACATAATTTCATCGTGACCAAACTCTCCAAAAATCTACGGATATTTGTCGTAACTAGGATTTGTCAGGCATGCACCCATATAACGGCCACTGTATCAACCGATTAACGTTGCCTGAGGGACGTCACATAGAGACATGTATAAGGTCAGAGAGGTACGCAAGGCAGACTATGAAATTAATGACCCCTGTTTCAGCCGATTAACGTTGTCCGGGGGGCATTTTTACGTTTTCTAGACCATGAGTTCTACTGGTTCTTTGACCAGGTAGGAAATGTAGGTGCCAAATCACTCCGTTCCCTAGAACGGTGGGCGCAACGCCAACTGTCATGTCTTTAGGTTCCAGCAAATTCATTTCAAATGGTCTGGTGGTTCAGTAGTTAAGATGCTAGACATCTAGTTCGGCGGCCCGGGTTCGATTCCCGTCGGTGTTTTTCTTATTTTTTTAATATATGTTTGTAAAAAGCTTTTTTTTCTTCATTTTGGGTATGCCTTGGGTTAGTTTTGGTTAGTTTTTGTTGGTTGCGCTCCCGTAGCGATTATCTACTCTCAGGTATTTATTTTGAGTATCAGTCACCCACTATTGCGCCTGTCTAGGGAACTTTTTTCTTAATTTTGGGTTAGTTTGGGTTAGCCTTGGGTTAGATTTGGATAGCACTTGGTTAGTTCTTGTTGATTGAGCCCCCGTAGCGAGCGATGGGCCATGCAAAGCCATAATAATGCGCACAAGTTGCACACACGGTATAGGGGTCGGAGTGCTTCGGTGCGCATTACGTTTCCTAGACTGTGTCTGCAACCGGTTGCACACACGGTATGGGGAACGCAGAAATGCGTCTGGGGGTTACAATTTAACCGTGATCAAACTCTCCACGATCCCGCAAGAATCTGCTTTGGTACTTGGAGCTAGCCGTAGCACAGCACTTAATGAGACCAATGAAACGATGACTATTATATCACTTCATGCATGACCCTCCGCTCGCTTCGCACGCTACGTGGGCGTAACCAACAAAAACTAACAAAAAATATCCCAAGGCATGCCCAATATATAGAAAAAAACTTTTTACAAACATAACCTCAAAAAAAACTGACGGGAATTGAACCCCGAGCTGCCGTATCACACGCCCAGCATCTAACCGCTGAACCCCGCCAGAGCACTTGCAGACGGTTCATTGCACCGCAAAGAAATGGGTAAACTGAAAGTTTCATTGGTCTTATTAGTTTTCAACTCTCAATTCGGGCGTACCTTTATATGTTTCTGGGCTCGCGTGCCTGCGCTGTAACCCTTACTGCGTCTCCTTCAAGGTGCGTACAGACCTGACGCGACGCGCGCGCGACAGTCCAAAATTCCTAAGTGTGGACGGGGCGCGCGCGCGGCGCTAGCGCCGCCTGCCCTAGGCGCGTTGCTACCCGTCTGCTGTCGGTTTTTCGACGGCAGATCAAAGAAAGAGCGAGGAGCAGTGTGGACGGGTAGTAGTAGGAGCGTAGCAATCGTGCGAGAATCAGTGAAGAAGTGCAATAGAACTTAGTCGCGTGGCGCGCGCGTCTCTCTACATGGCTCACAGCAGGCGCGCGAGAAAACCGTGCGCGTCGCGTTCGCGTAGCAGGCGCGCGGTTGGCGCGTCGCGTGCGTGTCGCGCGCGCGTCTCGTCAGGTCTGTACGCACCTTAATATGCATTTAGCAGATTTATTCATGGCAATGATTAAAATTCGGATTATTTTTGTTTCTTTCTTTAATTAGGCAATATAGAATTAGAAAAGTATTGAGGATGTAATATATTAATTTACCTAACTTAAATTATAAAGATGAAAACATAATAAGCATCTATTAAATATGTATTATGCCGGTCTGTGTACTTATATTAATTTTTGACAAAAGCATTCCACTGAGAGGGTACTTCAGAGGAAGGGCGCTCAGTTAGCATGCGAGAGACATGGGTTTCGCTTTGAACAAACTTTTTTCTAATTTTCTTTAGTTTTTAATATTGCTTTGATGAAGTTTTTACTTCTGTTGTGCGGTTTTAAACACACACACCGTTTTCTTAATCATAAAGTTTTATGAAACCAAAAAAAAAGTTTGGGAAACTCTGCTCTAGAGTGTCACATAGATTGGAACGATTTTGATGCTTCATTAAGTAAGAATATATGACTTCATAAAAAAATCCTACATTTTATCATTTTAGTTGCTATTGCTACATAGCAGAACAAGACTTATCATTGGTGAAAGTCATCTTCTAGCAAACAATAAAAAGTAGCCTCCAAAACACCGTAGCATCAAAATCATATATACACATTTGCTTATTTGTTTCGAACTAGCTGAGAAGATGCTGCAACAAAGCAGTGATTCTCACATTTCTATGTTGTCATTATGTCACGACATTCTTAAACTTTCTTCTTTCACCAGTGCATCATAGCATCGCATCGCCTTACTTAATACATTATGCTAAATAAGTATGTTTATTCAAAAGAGAAAGAGTTGCATAACGCTAAGTGGGCAAGAAACGTGCTAAATCAGTAACAACCGTCTCAATCAATAAACGGAAGTTTGCTTATTTAATCTATGTAGTTGAAACAATATAATTTTTTTTATAGTTAGTTTGCTGTCTTGCTGCACGGAACGATGAAAAAATTAAATTAAATATATGTTTTTCACTTTTAAAGCTACTATAACCCAAAGTAATGTGTGTTTCATATTTTAATCTCTTCGAATCATATTTTATCTCTAAAGGCCGTATTCTACAATATTAAGTTAAACTTTGCCCAGGTTTTACACCATTGTTCGATTCTGTGGCTTAAACGTCAAGTAAGACTTAACTTGATGAAGTTACATAGTTAAGGTGCACGATAGATTGAAATCCTCAGTAAATTCTGAACGCTTTCATCTATTAGTATTGAAAATGCTACTGGGCACATTTATATGGGAATAAAAGATATGAGACACAAAACACGCGACATGGTCGAGTTATCGGTGCGCGGCACACGAGCTCACCAATCTTAATGTTCGGTGACGTGACGAGGTCGATCAGGCAGTGACGACAGGGTTATAATTTAATTGGTTACACATTTGACTAATAAATAAACATTCGACATGATCTTGATTGCTGCGTAAGATGCAGCCGATGAAGGAATAATATCAACATAATTAAGTTGTTTCTAATATCACAAATATCACACTATTGTCACAAAATGCAACTTACATAAGTCAATATAATTACAATATTTAGGTATCGACTTCACAAAGAACAGCCAATTGATCAAAAACATTAAAAGTAAAATACTTAAAAATATACTTAGATTTAAGCAACATAAACACATAGATTAAAAACAGTAATTTCATGTACACACTACACATTAAAATCAAACTGAAGAAATTCTTCCAAGGAATAAAAACAATTTTTATTAAAAACCGGCTTAATGGTTTTTTAAAAGTTAAAAGTGGCAAATCTCCAATCCCAGCTGGAAGACCGTTGAAAAGTTTAATTGCCCAATATAGCCCGGGCCATCGTGACACCTCTCCAGACGCCAATAGGTAGGCCACCAAAGCATCCCTACCGGTTTCATACTCATGCACACTTCGGTGCATTACAAATACATCAGGATTTTCCTAACATAGAGCAAGTTCTCTAGAATGTAAACAGAAGGAACGGTCAGTATGCCCAGATTATCGAAAGCCACCCTACAGTCCTCCTTGTACCCCAAACCGCTGAACACTCTCACCGCCTTCTAAGAAGAAAAATATCACTATGTCACCATGTTAATATGCATGCTCCACTGCATCTTAGGGTTAAAAGACATCCCAAGAAATCTGACACTATCTATATTGGAATTTATTTAGTGGAATCCTCTAATGTATCAGCACATACAGACACTGTCGTATCATCGGCAAAAAGAGTGTACTTCGATTGTTGGTCTATAAGTCGTAAATCATTGATGCAGATTACAAAAAGTATGGGCCTCAAAATCGAGCCCTGTGGTACCCCAATACTTATTTCTCCCCTCACCGACGTCAAACCAGCAAAACGCACACACTGACGCCTGCCCTCAAAGTATGATTTTAAAAGGTTGATATTATTTGGGCAAAAGTAACATTTCATCTTCTCCAAGAAGATTCCATGATCTACACAGTCGAGGGCGTTACCTAAATCACAAAACAGGACCGTGTTGTCCTGATAGTTATAAAAAGTGTCCAATATACTTTGCACTAGATGAAGAAGCCCCAAGGAAGCATTCTTATTCTGTCTAAAACCCAACTGGCAACTATTAACGAGACCATTATTTTCAAAAAAAAACTGACAATCTGTGCTGACATGCATTTTTCCATGACCTGGGCCCTATAACACAATGCCTACAATTGTAACAAGTCTACAAGTTACAAGTAAATGGCTTGTACCTACAAGTAACCCTATTTCCTGTAACACAATAATATTTCATACACTTGTAACTACTAGTGAAATATTCTACACTTGTACATTATCGTTCTTACAAGCGCACAACATTTAAAAATGTTTGCGGCGAAAACTGGATCAACCCGTAGATGGTTCAAGCATGGACTTTTTCTTTTAATAGGCCTAAGCCGTTTTCTATAAAGCGCCGAGTGCTTCTATGAGCTCTGCTGAAAGTGGTCTGAGTTGGGTTCATCGGATCGTCATAAGTTGGTGGAATTAACCATTCGCGTAAGGGATATGCGGAATCTCCAAGAATCATAGCATTTCCATGAGGTCTCCAACCGTTTCTCATTCTACGCAACAAAGAACTGTTACGAAGTACTCGCGCATTGTGCAAGCTTCCGGGCCAATTTGCACTTATATAATAAGTCAGGCCCACACACAGCAGTTGATTGAATGCTTCTCATGGCCGTCGACGTAAGCGGGTTCGTTATTCCTGGGGGCATCGTTATTTATGAGGGTTCCATCTACAGCTCCACAAGCTTCTGGAAATCCCGCCAAATTATGAAAGCGTTCTGTCAAGTGCACTGTATTGTCGGGCCAACGAATCACTGCATCATATTTTATTTCGTTTACGGTAGCAATAACATCGTGAACACATTTTCAGACGGTAATTTTTTACACTCCATGCATGTCACATATCCCATGGTATTGCCCTCGGTTTCCAAACCATTGCAGAGCAACAAGTAGTTTCTGTAATGGTGACAAGCCTTACCATCGAATCGTTTGATAAGTCATTGCTGGGCCTATATCTTGAAGAAGGCTTTCACACGGTTCTCGATTGAGGCTGAACCTTTCCGCAAGTTCTCCGTCTCTCAGCATGTCAAGGTTTATTCTCTCCCGATACCGATACACTGCACGAGCATTTTTGTCTCGATTTTGGTTGTCACTATCGGAATCACTTGACTACATATCGACAGTAAAGTTATACGTTCACGGTGAAAGACTTAACTACATTGAATCAACCCAGCTTTCAAGGTAGATAGAAAATTGTTTACAATTGTTGACATTTCCGTAATACAACTGAACAAGTGTGGTTGTTGTGTTGTGGAAACAAACTACAACTGTACAAAAAGTTCCGTAATTACCAGTGCC